>JAGFNQ010002173.1:448900-480738 GCA_024364735.1 Boesenbergia rotunda | reverse complement strand
TCTACTACTCCATATGAGATTTGGAATAGTAAGAAACCTCACTTAACTCACCTTAAGATATGGGGTTGTCCTGCTTATGTGAAGCGGGTTGTATCAGACAAATTGGATGCTAAGTCTGATAAATGTCTATTTATTGGATACCCTAAGGAAATGAAGGGTTACCAATTCTATCATCCCTTGGAACAAAAGGTGTTTGTTTCAAGGCATGCTGTATTTCTAGAAAAAGAATTTCTTTTACAAGAAAACAGTGGGAGTGGCATTGAACTTGATGAAGTTCAAGAAACTCCAATAGACATTACAGAGACACCGAGTCTAGGCCCACAATCGATAATTCATAATGATGAGCTATCAGTTGAACCTAAAACTACACCACCTCTTCATAGGTCTGATAGGACACGCAACATTCCAGAGAGATACGGATTTCTCGTAAGTGAATCGAACGACGTGTTGCTCATTAGCGATGACGAACCTATCAGTTATGAAGATGTTCTGAAAAGTTCAGAAAGGGACAAATGGCTTGAAGCCATGAAGTCGGAAATGGATTCCATGTACGAAAATCAAGTATGGGACTTGGTTAACCCACCTGAAGGGATTAAACCCATAGGGTGCAAGTGGGTTTTCAAGAAGAAAACCGACATGGAAGGTAATGTTGTGCCCTTTAAGGCTAGATTAGTGGCAAAAGGATATCGTCAGAAACAAGGAATTGATTATGACGAAACCTATTCGCCAGTAGCTATGCTTAAATCCATTCGGATGCTCCTAGCCATAGCAGCTCATTATGATTATGAGATTTGGCAAATGGATGTGAAAACAGCTTTCCTTAACGGAAAGCTGCTTGAGGACGTATACATGATACAGCCTGAAGGTTTCACATCGGTTGATAAAACCAAGGTATGCAAGCTTCGACGATCCATATATGGACTGAAGCAATCATCTAGGAGCTGGAACATCCGTTTTGATGAGACAATCAAAAAGTTTGATTTCTCACAAAATCCTGACGAACCTTGTGTGTACAAGAAGGTTAGTGGGAGTGCAGTCGTATTCCTAGTGTTATATGTCGACGACATCTTACTTATAGGAAACGATATTTCAGTCTTACAGACAGTTAAAATTTGGTTATCCAAAACTTTCTCCATGAAAGACCTGAGAGAAGCAACCTATATCCTTGGGATTAGAATCTATAGAGATAGATCAAAACGGTTGCTTGGTCTTTCGCAATCTACATATATAGACCGAGTGCTAAAAAGGTTTAGCATGTCGGAATCCAAGAAAGGTTACCTTCCCATTAGGCATGGGATCAACCTTTCAAAGTCTATGTGTCCGCGCACAGAAGACGAGAGGATTTGCATGAATAAGATTCCCTATGCATCCGCGATAGGATCTATCATGTATGCTATGTTATGTACTAGGCTTGATGTATCGTATGCTTTGAGCGTCACAAGCAGATACCAGTCAGATCCAGGAATGGATCACTGGGCGGCTATTAAAACAATCCTTAAGTACTTAAGAAGAACTAAGGATGTGTTCCTAATATATGGAGAAGGAGATATGGTAATACGTGGGTATACAGATGCCAGTTTCCAGACAGATAAGGATGACTCCAAATCACAGTCTGGATACGTATTTACTTTGAATGGAGGCGCAGTGAGTTGGAAAAGTTCCAAACAAGACACCGTAGCGGATTCCACCACGGAAGCGGAATATATCGCAGCTTCGGAAGCAGCAAAGGAAGCAGTCTGGATCAAGAAGTTCGTCTCCGAACTTGGCGTGGTTCCAACCATTGATGATGCAGTGTCGGTTTACTGCGACAACAATGGAGCTATTGCACAAGCAAAGGAACCAAGGTCTCATCAGCGATCCAAACACGTGCTTCGCCGCTATCATCTGATCAGAGAGATTATAAGTAGGAATGACATACAAATTGAGAGAGTTCCCACTGAAAGGAATATAGCGGATCCTTTAACTAAGGCCTTGCCTCAAAGCAAGTTTGAGGGTCATGTTAGAGCCTGTGGTATTGGATACCGTAGCGATTGGCATTAGGCCAAGTGGGAGTTTGTTAGTGATATGAGAGAAGTGTCCTAAGGCAATCGCCTTATGATTGTAAAACATTTATATTAATAAATGATAATTCACTATTTGAGTATACATGCTTGTGTATTTGATTGGGATCTTAAACTCATCTACTGAATGTCCGCAATACAACTCACAGCATAAGAGAATTTGTGATGAGATCACAACTAGTGATTATCTCTAAATGCGCAAATGTGAAGTATTGAAAATATCCCTAGTCGATGAATTGATAAAAACGGACATTATCAGTTCTGTTGAGACTAGCATGGGTTATTCTCTATTCAGCTGATTCTCACTGGCTGGTGACATTGGGATGTCCGGAGATAAACATGGATGCTAGTTAAGGGAACTAGTTCATTGGAGTGACTAGCTGTAAGACTTCATATGGGAATCTACATGTAGATATGTCAATGAAGATCTTACTGCGGCTCAAGTGCGATGTTCCTTTGACTTGCGGTGTTCAATTTATCTTGGTCATAGAGACTTATACTTTGACATCTTAAGCAAGCATCTCCAAGGAGGTGTGGACCCAGGATGATCGGGTATAAGCCGAAGTGCCCGAAGATGTTTGAACAGCCTACAAAGGATTCACCACTCCTTGCGAGGAGATGTATACCCAGGCCTATCGTCGGATTGTTACTCAAAGCCTCTGGCCAGAGCATATCATGTTTAGAGTGAGAGTCTCTAAAATACATGAGAGTAATTAGAAATCCAAAGGGCGAGTAAGATATTACTTGGGCTAGGCGTGACGTAGTCAGCCTAGTGGGGACTGACACCATTGACCGTGTCCTGAACCAAGTGGGTATAAGGTGGTGAAGGGAATGGGGCACGATTCATTAGAGCTGCTGAAGGGTTTCAGAACAATTTCTTCTGAGGTCAAACCGTTGATCTTTCGATTAATTGGGGATCATGATGTACTACTAGGTACCACTCATGATCATTCTATAATTAGTTGATTATAGACGGCCAACATAAATCGAAAGCCTATTTAGTCACACGCACTACGAGTAATCCGAGGGATTTAAAACGAGTTGAAAATTGGATTTTCCGATCAAGAGAAATAAGTCGAATCTGAGTTACTCAGAGGCGCAATGGAAGCTAAAAATGGCTAAGTCTTTTGAAGGCTTTTTGGGCGAATTAAATGAGTTTAATTCGCGGCGGTTCGGGTTGGTTTGGCCGGCCAAAGAGGGTGCCAAAACCCCCTTTGGTGGCCGACCAATAAAGAGGAGAAAACCAATTAATTTTGGTTTAATTAATAAGATAAATCCAGCGCGATTTATTTTATAAATTATGGATAAATAAATTTGTATAAAGAAATTTATATAAATAAATTTATAGAAATTTATTCTTTTATGGAAGATTAAAATAATCCATGAATTGGGTTTATTTTAATTTTATAAAATCAATTATGAATTGATTTTTCCATAATAAGAAAGTTTATAAATTTCTTATAAAATTTATTCTATAATTTAAAGAGAAGAATAATTTGTTTTATTATAAATTAGTTATAATAAAACTTGGTTTAAACGGAATAATTCATAAGAATTTATAGGATAAATTTCTTATGATAATTAATTAGTTTTTATTATAAAGTTAGTTATAATAAAATTCATAAGAGAATTTATAGGATAAATTTTCTTATGATAATTAATTTGTTTTATTATAAATTGGTTTATAATAAAGACTCGGTTTAAATGGAATAATTAATAAGAAAATTTATAAGATAAATTTCTTATAACTAATTCTGTTAATTCTGTTAATTCGGTTTAGAGGGAGACTTAGCAAAGGAGTTGCTACTATATAAAGGAACCAAAGGCTAACCCTTATTCCTAACTCAACTTATCATAGAGCTCTCCCTCTCTCTCTTAATCTCTTCTCCTCTCCCTCTCCCTCTCTTGCCTAGGGCCGGCGCCCACCCTTGTGGATTAGGGCCGGCGCACCCAACCAACTTCCAAGGTGAAGTTGGCGTGAGCAATCAAGAAGGAGGAGAACCCGAACACGAAGAAGAAGAAGCGGATAGCGACTCCTCTCTTCCCGGAATACGATTCCGTTACTTCGTTGGTTAGTTTTCCATTATTTCTCTTATTCTTCTAGTTGTGTCTTTAGAGAATCTAGTAGTTCTCGTCGGCACAAAACTCGTGACTTTGCGAAGTCATCCCGAAGAGAACTCGGCGTGGATGCGAATAGAGGCGAAGCTTCCAAGGGACGCTACGGTTGGATCTCGTCCCTTACTTCGAGTTACGCGAGGTACTTGGTAAATTAGTTTACTTTTCGCAAACTTTTATTTTATGATTATGTCGATACACTATAAGGTTGCATGCTAGATACGAAGTTAAAATAATTTAGGAAATTATTTTATGCAAACTCTTCCGCTGCACGTAAAAATTTTGAATTTTACGAACTCGTATCCTTGTCGACATGCACCCGGTCCCAACAGATAGTACGTTAGGGAAGCCTGTCTAAGGAGTCAAGTAGGGTAAGGCGTACCCTATTTGGTCTGTTTAGTTCGGTGGAACTAGCCAAAGCTACCTCTCCAAATCCTAAGCTGTATAAGTGTCATGACTGTCTGGAATTAAGAAGAGTTGTGAACCAAAGCAAGTTTGTACTGTGGATGAAAAACGTATATTAATATTTAGCGATAAGCCTAGAGTAAAGAGAGGATGGTGCTTTATTAATGGAGACTTATTAGCTATAGTATTAAGGGAGTAGTGTATTTAGTGTAGGTATTCTAAGAGATTATAGTAGTTATGAAATGAAGACTTAGTGATGTATATCTATTAGGAACAGATTAAGGTGTTAAGTTATTTGACTTTTTAAACAGATATATATAGTAGTAGCAATAGAGTACTATTCTTGATATAAGAAAGAGAGAGGGTAAGAAATAGATATGCAAAAGAAAGAGTGATAGAGATCAGCGAATAGGACCTTGGCTATAACTCTGTATGAAGGAACTAGATATTAATGTTATCAAAGGCAAGAATGTAGTAAGAACTCTAGGTCAACCAAACTTACTAGGTGAAACGATCTAATAAAGTATAGATTTTGGAAAAAGATTGATATAGGAATATTTTATAAATTCTGGTTAGAAAATAAATAATGAGAGAGAGCTTTGTAAAGAATAATATCAGCTTTATGAAATTTGGTAAAGAATATATTAGATACTCGTTGCTTAAAAGTAAGGTTATAGAGAAGTAAGATACGGAGATCATAAGAATGTGATTTTTGTGATTAGAGTGGAGGAAGCATGACTGGTAACTGAGAAAAGGTATTTGGATATGTGAAAGAAGACTATGGAAAGATAGAATAAGCGAAAGTAGAGATGACCATGTAATAGAAAAATTTTGTAATGTGGAGAATGTGGTACATGTATATTGTGCGAGAAGTAATAAGAATATTTCCAGAGATAGGAAATGGTGACCCGAGTCTTCAGAGAATCAAGCAGGGGATTCTGGGAAGAAAGGGCGATAGATTTGGTGTCGCCGACGGGGGAGTATTATACCTTAGGGATCGTCTATGTATCCCTAATGATCCGGAGCTGCGGAGAGAAATATTAGCAGAAGCTCACGGAACCCCTTATTCGATGCATCTGGGATCCACCAGAATGTATCAAGACCTGAAGGAGAAATTCTGGTGGTCCGGTATGAAGAGAGATGTGGCTCAGCATGTTAGTACTTGCCTGACCTGCCAACGGGTGAAAGCAGAACACTAGCGACCCGGAGGAGTTCTGTAGCCACTTTCGATTCCGGAATAGAAATGGGAAGATATCTCTATGGATTTTATTTCAGGACTCCCCAGGACTACAAACGGATATGATGCGATATGGGTAATTTTGGACAGGCTGACGAAGTCTACTCACTTCCTAGCAATCAAGATGACTTATTCGATTGAGCAACTGACTCAATTATATGTTAAGGAGATAATCAGACTTCATGGAGTTCCCAAGACCATCATCTCAGATAGGGATGGTCGCTTTACCTCACATTTTTGGGAGTGTGTTCAGAAGTCTCTCGGCACTAGACTACGATTCAGCACTGCCTTTCACCCTCAGACCGACAGGCAAACTGAATGGGTGAACCAAGTACTGGAGGACATGCTGCGAGCTTGTGCCCTGGATTTCAAAGGGAGTTGGTGCCGATATCTATGTTTAGCGGAATTCACTTACAATAATAGCTACCAAGCTACTATCGGAATGGCACCTTATGAAGCTTTGTACGGGAGGAGATGTAGGTCTCCGATCTGTTGGTACGAATGTGGTGAAAAGAAGAAAATGGGGCTCACAACGGATGTCATCGATAGCACCACCCGAGCTATACAGAACATTCGACAATGGATAGAAGCTGCTCAGAGCCGGCAGAAGAGTTATGCAGATGTCCGGCGTAGACCACTGGAATTTAAGGTTGGAGATTTGGTGTTCCTCAAAGTGGCTCCAATGAAAGGGGTGGCGAGATTTGGGAAGAGAGGAAAACTGAGTCCGCGATATGTGGGACCGTACCTGATCCTGAAAAGAGTCGGCAAGGTGGCATATGAACTAGAGCTACCTCAAGAGATGTCGGCTATTCATAACGTGTTCCATGTGTCAATGCTTAAGAAGTGTATTCCAAATATGGATCAAGTGATCGAGCCACAGACAGTACAAGTTCAGGAGGACTTAAGTTATGAAAGCCGACCTATCCAGATCTTGGATCGGGAAGTCAAGAAGCTAAGGAACAAGGAGGTACCCTTAGTCAAGGTCCTATGGCAAAGTCAACGGTTCGAGGAAGCTACCTGGGAACGCGAGGATGAGATGAGACGCAAGTGTTGGGACCGGGTGCATGTTGACAAGGATACGGGTTCGTAAAATTTTAAATTTTTACGTGCAGCGGAAGAATTAGCATAAAATAATTTCTCAAATTACTTTAACCACGTATCTAGCATGCAACCTTATGATGTGTTGACATGACCATAAATTAAAACTTTGCGGAAAAGGAAATTAATTTACTAAGTACCTCGCGTAACTCGAAGTAAGGGACGAGATCCAACCGTAGCGTCCCTTGGAAGCTCCGCCTCTATTCGCGCCCACGCCGAGTTCTCCTTGGGATGACTTCGCAAAGTCACGAGTTTTGTGCCGACGAGAACTACTAGATTCTCTAAAGGTACAACTAGAACAACAAGAGAAAAGATAGGAAACTAACCACCATGAGACGGAATCTAAATTCCGAGAAGGAAGGAGATGTGATCCGCTTCTTCTTCTTCTTGGTTGGCTTCTCCTTCGTGTTGATAGCTCACGGCAACCTCTTGGATTGAATGGAGCGCCGGCCCTAGCTCTCAAGGAACGGCGCCAGCCCTAGGATGCCCAAGGGGGCGCCAGCCCTAGGTGGGAAGGAGAAAGGAAGGGAAGAGAATAAGAGAGAGAGGGAGAGAGTTAATCTCTTGAAGGCTCTATATCGATTGGAATTCAAGGCTTGCCTTTGGTTCCTTTATATAGTGGCTTCTCCCTTACCAAGTCTCTCTTTTAACGGAATTAGTTATCATAAGAAATTTATCTTATAAATTCTCTTATGAATTATTCCGTTTAAACCAAGTTTTATTATAACTAACTTTATAATAAAACAAATACTTCTTCTCCTTTTATTATGGAATAAATTTTATAAGAAATTTATAAACTTTCTTATTATGAAAAAATCAATTCATAATTGATTTTATAAAATTAAAATAAACCATTCCATGGATCATTTTAATTTCCATAAAAAGAATAAATTTCTATAAATTTATTTATATAAATTTATTTATATAAATTTCTTTATACAAATTTATTTATCCATAATTTATAAAACAAATCGCGCTAGATTTATTTTATTAATTAAACCAAATAAATTGGTTTCTTCCCCTTGTTGTGGCCGGCTAAACCAAAGGGGGTTAATATCCTCTTTGGCCGGCCAAACCGAGCCGAACCGATCGCGAATTAAACTCATTTAATTCGCCCAATAAGCCTTCAAAAGACTTAGCCATTTTAAGTTTCCGTTGCGCCTCTGATTAACTCAGATTCGACTTATTTCTCTTGATTGGAAAATCTAATTTTCAACTCGTTTTAAATCTCTCGGATTACTCGTAGTGCGTGTGACTAAATAGGCTTCCGATTTATGTTGGCCGTCTATAATTAACCAATTATAGAACGGTCATGAGTGGCACCTAGTAGTACATCATGACCCCCAATTAATCGAAAGATCAACGGTTTGACCTCAGAAGTAATTCCGAAACCCTTCAGCAGCTCTAATGAATCGTGCCCCATTCCCTTCACCATCTTATACCCACTTGGTTCAGGACATGGTCTGTTTGTGTCAGTCCCCACTAGACTGACTACGTCACACCTAGCCCAAGTAGTGTCTTTCTCGTCCTTTGGATTTCTAATTACTCTCATGTATTTAAGAGACTCACACTCTAAACATGATATGCTCTGGCCTGGCCAGAGACTTTGAGTAACAATCCGACGATAGGCCTGGGTATACATCTCCTCGCAAGGAGTGGTGAATCCTTTGTAGGCTGTTCAAACATCTTCGGGCACTTCGGCTTATACCTGGGTCCACACCTCCTTGGAGATGCTTGCTTAAGATGTTAAAGTATAAGTTTCCATGACCAAGATGACTTGAACACCGCAAGTCAAAGGAACATCGCACTTAAGCTGCAGTAAGAACTTCATTGACATATCTGTATAGATAACCATATGAAGTTTTACAGCTAGTCACTCCAATGAACTAGTTCCCTTAACTAGCATCCATGTTTATCTCCGGACATCCCAATGTCACCAGCCAGTGAGAATCAGCTGATTAGAGAATAACTCATGCTAGTCTCAACAGAATTGATAGTGTCCATTTTTATCAATTCATCGACTAGGGATACTTTCAATACTTCACATTTGCACATGTAGAGATAATCACTAGTTGTGATCCCATCACAAATTCTCTTATGCTGTGAATTGTATTGCGGGCATTCAGTAATTGAGTTTAAGATCACAATTAAATACATAAACATGTATACTCAAATAGTGAATTATCATTTATTAAAATAAATGTTTACAATCATAAGGCGATTGCCTTAGGACACTTCTCTCATATCACTAACAGCAAGTACCCGGAGCTATTCTAAGTTCGAGGACAAACTTTCACGAGGTATGGGGGATTGTAACGACCCAGAAAATTTTCTCAATATTTTCTTTAAAATATTGATCATGTCTAAATAGTTTTTGAGGAACCTAGAGATACTAGTACGAACTTTAGCCTAGTTATCCATAATTTTCTCATTTAAATTGAGAAGCTAAGTACTAATGGGTTTTTCTAATACCATGGTTATTAGTGGATTTTAGGTAGAATTTAATATAAATATAAATGGGTTTTAATTAGGAATATTAGCATGATTATGGGTGGGTCTTAGGGGAATTTTCGAAAATAATAATAATAATAATAAAATATATAAAATAAAATAAAATAAAAATAAAGTGCATGCACCAAGGATTGAACCTTGGACCTAGTATACCATCATGCATGTACTAACCAATTCACCTAGCAAGGGAGTGCTAGTGGAAAAGGGAAGGGATTTTAGTTGAGGCTAAAGGAAGTGAAGAGTCATAGCATCATGTCTCTTCACTTGCCTCCTTCATCTAGTATATAAGAGGGAGGAATGGAAGAGACAACTTAGTACTTAAGCATTTGTCTCTTCATCCACCAAAACTCCTTCTTTCTCCTTCTTTTCTTCTTCCTAGCCGAACCCTACAAAGGGAATTTTTCCTTGGAAAAGTTTCACAAGGAGACCACTTCTTCAAGATCTAAGGGCTTTCTACAAGGCTACAAGGGATAGGGGTAGTCTAAGGTCAAGGAAGTTTCCTTTTGGCTTCTTTATTCAAGGTGATAATCAAGATAACCCAAGGTAAGACTCCCTCACCTGTGGTATAATGGTTTTCAAGTTGTTTTCATGATATATGAATTTGTTTGGACTATATGTTGAGAAAACTAGGGTTAAGGCCTCCAAGGGTTTCAGCCACCACAAGGTTCCATGTTTAGGTTTGGATCTATCTTTCTAATAATGTTTCCTAGGTTTTCTCATGTTGTAAGGAATGTTAATAGGGAGTTATGTGAAGTTTTTACATGACCTATGACCTTGTAACTTTCGGCCAAGTTAGGGTTTGTAGTAAGGAGTTAGGGTTAATTCCAAGCAAGGGTTCTAATGGCTTCCTATGGTATTGTATGTAAGGTATTAGATGTAAGTTGGAAATTTTATGAATTTTTCCATGTGTTTGTGACCCATTAGGGTTTCGACCAAAGACAAATAAGAGGGCTAGGAATTAGAGTTAGCTCCAATTACGGGGTCAAATGACTTCCTATGACATTGTATGAATGTATGGGTTCTCCTTTTTCCTATGGGACCTTTGCATGTTGCTTGAATGATGGGGTCTTTCCCCTATTGAACTTTCGGCCAAGACCATAAGTTAGGGTTTGGGTTGGGTTAAGTTTCAAAAGATACTTGTTTATGCTTTATTAGGATGTATGTATATGATTAGGCATGTGTAAGAATTTTTATGTTACCTAAAACCCTAGCTTTATGTGTTATATATCATGATCTTGTATACTTAGGTTATGTGCTATGTTTAATCATGAATGTATTAAATCTTATACCATGAACACATGTATTGTGATGTAGGTCTCATGTTTATGTAGAATGATGCATGTATGATGTTAAATGCCTAGGATAGATATATGATCATGAAGGTCTATGCATGTGCTAAGTTGAATGCCATGAACCTAAGTAGTATGTATCATGTCCATATGAATCCTACCCATGCATGCTTTAGGATAGATACCATGATTATGTATACCATGTAATATGTACCAGGTATGAAAGATCTATGCATGTTTACCCTTTTGTACCATGATCATGCATGCTTTATGAATTAAGATGCTAATTATGTATGTATGTCATGCTTTATGAATGAAGATGATGAATGAAAATGATGTTCATGGCTCTAAGACATGATGATGTATGCATGACATACCTTATAAATGAAGATGATGAATGATGATGATGTTCATGCCTTTAAGGCATAATGATGTTAAGTATGAATGATGAAATGTTAAGTATGTTTATGTCATGCTAAGGGATGGGCACCTTAAGAACGCCTCGGTCCTGGACTACCATAGCTGTCCACGGTTCTGGAACTACCGTAGTTGTTCCTATTCTTATGTCATGTTTCATGAAACAAGATTATGTTTATGCTATGTATGTTCTATGAATGATGAAGCATGTGAAGTATTTTATTTTAAGAATGGGCTTGTACCGGACCGAATTAAGGGTTCAAGGGATGGGCACCTTAAGAACACCTCAGTTTTGGACTACCGAAGCTGTCCACAGTTCTGGGACTACCGTAGCTGTCCAACAAGGATGGGGACCTTAAGAACGCCTCGGTTTTTGAAACTACCGTAGCTGTTCCTACCCTAGTAGGTCGAGACTAGCTACCTCGTATTTACTTAGGGATGCACACATATGATGTATGATTATGGTACAAGTCGGGGACCCCCATGATGTTATGATTATGTTTAAGTATTTATAATTATGGTTTTTAAATTAAGCATCCTTATGATATATGCATTTGACTCATGCATTCATTCATGTTATGCATTATACCATGATAAGTATGTTTATGTTTATGTTCATGTTAAGAATGATGCCATGATAAGTATGTTTATGTTTATGTTCATGTTAAGAATGATGTCATGATAAGTATGTTTATGCTTATGTTCATGTTAAGAATTATGCCATGATAAGTATGTTTATGCTTATGTTCATGTTAAGAATTATGCCATGATAAGTATGTTTATGATTATATTTATGTTAAGAATTATGTCATGATAAGTATGTTTTATGCTTATGTTTTTATGTTAAGAATCATGCTATGTTAAATGTTCATATGCTTATGATTTATGTTAAGAATATGCTTATATTTTATGCTAAGAATAGACTTATGTTTTATGTTCAGAATTATGCTATGTCAAATGTTTCATATGTTTATGTTTTATGTGACGTATGATTTTTAGTGAGTAGGAAAGGGTCTTACTAAGCCAATGTGCTTATAGTCTTATTTTCTTATACCGCAGATCAAGCAAGAGGTTATTAAGGGAAGCAGCAGGAGGGGCAAGAACATGTGTGTGTGTGGCGGTGACATGGCAAAGGATTCTCCTATTTACACTTATCGCATGACTTATGTTGAAATGCCTCCTTTGGTTCTATGCTAAACTTATGATAGTTATGCCTAAGAAATAACTTACTACTTATGATGCTTATGGACAAGTTACTTGCTACTTATGATGCTTATGGATAAGTTATGGAATGTTTAAATCATGATGCTATGTATGCTGGTAATGTGTTAAGTTAAAATGTCACCATGTTTATGAATGATAATTTAGGCATGTATAGACGATTCAAGTACTAGTTGCATGGTAAATGCATGTGTATAAGAAGAAAAAAATTATTCCGCTGCATTAAGATGTTTTATATGTACATGTATGTTTAGCGTAACGCCGCTTTCTCGCCACACCATAAGGTGTGGGAAAAAGGCAGGCGTTACAAAAGGGTTGTTGATCCAATAGGGCTATGACCAAAGAAAGCCTCTGTGCATCGCCAAGACCTGGAAGCCAATTATCGAAACTCACTTTTAAATTACTATTTGATAAACTCAAATCTAACACAAGTTTTAATTAAATCTTAGATTCAGCATTAAATCAAAGATAAAAATAATGTATCTCACAAAACAGATAAGGTAACCTGTTTTGTCACTTAGAATTGGGTGAGATGTTTAGGACCTAATAATCAACTTTTAATATACAACATTTTTCAAAATTAAAATTTCAATTAATTTTTTTTCTTTCTTTCTTAATTTTTTTTTACTTTTTTTTTAAAAAAAATTAAATTCACTTTATATTTTTTTTAAATTTAACTGTGTCAACTTTGAAAAACCTTAAAGATTTCAAAATAACTCATTAAACTAAGTCTTAAATCTAATTAGATTATAACCTAGGACTTGATTGAATCAAATATTAATTGGTCAAATCTGGCGCCCGAGACCCTCACGGGCGCCCCAAGCCTTTCCCAGCATACGAGACAGTCAACTCTGTCAATTCTGAGCATACCGATCTCAGGCGCCCGAGACAGTCGGGCGCCTCAAATCTTATCACGGGCGCCTTTGTGACCTTACGGGCGCCCGGAAAGACCTTTATAAGGCTATGCTCACAACTTCCTTCTCCACACTTCCAACAACTTCCTCTCATCCTCTCCTCACTTCTAAGGCACCTTAAAGCCGCTCACTTCCCTCGATCACTTTATTTCCATAATGCTACTCCGGTATGAATTAATTATGCCTTTACGTTTGATTTTACAATTTAATTTCAATCAATAATATTAGATTTTCTATTTACTTAGTAAGCGCCGAGTTACCCAAACCGACCCCGAGGCCGAGCCCAGTCCAGACCCTAGAATTCCCACCTTAGCCTTATTTAATAAGTTCGCACACACAACATATAAACCTATTAAGACTAGCTATTTAAATAGAAGCTTTTTACCCAATCTTGCCCTTTAGCAATAGATGTTATTGACTTCTACCAGCTAGATCAGCTAGTGTATTATACCAGTCCTATCAACACGACTCTGTGTGCTGAATTTTACAACAATTTGGTCAAAATTGATGACCTTTGCTACACTACCACTGTCCAGACCATTCCACTCACCATCACGCCTACCCTTTTCAACCGTTTCCTTGGACTGCGACCCTCTCAGTCCACATTCTGTTGCTATCCTCCGACGGATCTTCCCTTCGCTCCGCCGTACTCACACATTACCCTTGATACCCTCTACTCTTACTTTTTTGGGGATGCGAGGGATCCGACGGTACAGAGATTTCAGTCCATCGATCTGCGCATTTAGGACTATGCTCTTTACAGAGTCCTGATCCGCTGCATTCTTCCTTTGACCTCTCGAGATGTAGCAGCTATGCAACCCTTCCACACCTTCCTACTCTATACAATCATCCACCACTTGGATATATACATTGGTCTACACATATTCCAGACGATCATCTACGCATCCAGTGTATCCACCCATTCCAGAGTACGGACACCCTACTGTCATATTCTCACTTCACTCCTTCATCACAATGGTCACGGCATCTCTGCTAGAGAGGTCATCACGATGACCGAATTTGACGAGATAGGGTCTAGGAATTTTTTGTTAGCGACCATAGACATCTTGGCCGCTGGGGTTATGTCGTGGAGATGATGAGGTGCTCGACACCGGATCGATTCAGATGACGAGGTGGACGTTGACATAGCCGATCTCGCCGTCGAGATCGAGGAGCAGCTACGAGAGTCTCCACCACCACCACCCACTCTAACTATGGACCAGCGACTTGCACGGATAGAGATGGAGGTCCATAGTCTCAGAGAGGAGATGGAGGCTCATCACGTCGAGCACATGGACGCCCTGTAGGCTCGACACGATGCAGACTAGGCTCGACACGATGAGATGATGTCGATGTTTCGGTCGTGGCAGCCCGACCCATTTTGGCCTCCTGGCCCATCTTCTTAGACCAGAGTTGTATTTCTGATGATCTGACTTATAGTATGCACTTGACTTGATTACTTCAATGCACCTGATTTATTTATCTGCTTTATATTTGACTTACATATGTTAGGTTGTGCTTAGTAGAATAGGACTATCATCATTTATGTTTCCAAAATTTTTCCAAAAGTAGTAATTCATATTTTTCGAAAAATTATTTTTCTTATTAAGTCTTGAATTTTAAAATTCTTATTCCGACTTAGATTTTTCAAAAAATTACCCCTTTTAAAACTAGGGTTTTCTACGCAATGGATTTAGACTAGGCATTAACCCTAGAATTGCATGCTCCTATAGATCTAAAAGCCAACATCTCACAAGCACATTAGTGTTGAGGCAATTTGTGATCCGGAGTGACCATGAGTTTTGATGTTTGGGCAAAGGGTTTAAGTTAAGTTTACCCATGTGTATTTGATATGTATATGTGAGTGTGCAGGGTGCGCAAGTTACAAATATGGACTAAGCTGGATGGCCTCGGTACGGTGAAGGGTAGCATGGAGACAAGCTAGAGGCTTGTGTGCACCCGAGGGACCTTGGAGAGCAGGGATGATGAGCTGAGGGGCGCGGACTTCGAGACATGCGTGAAGGATGGCATGGAGGCAAGCTAGAGGCTTGCGTGTATCCGAAGGACGGGAGCCGAAGATGAAGAGGGCGCGAAGGCAATAGTCGAGGCTGCTAATGAGGAGTCAGTTGAGTCGTGAGGGTACGAGTGCTGTGTGATTGTACTTGGGAAATCCTACGGTTCGAGTGCCGAGAGAAGTGTATTTGGGAAGGGAAACCCTAGGTGTGTGAGTGGACCAGTCGACTGCCCTTGGGGCAGTCGACTGATAAAACTCACAGAAAGGGAGTCGACCCTGGACCAGTCGACTGCCCCAAGGGCAATCGACTGGTGGCACTCAGAATTCAAACGTTGGGTGTCAACGGTCGAATTTGAGTGGGGGCAGTCGACTGCCCCATGGGGCAGTCGACTGGTGGCGGCCAAACAGAAGATAAGTCCTATTTAAGAGGGCTTCGTTTAGGCCAGGATCCCTGGCGAAATCTGCTTGGATAGAGTAGATTAGTAGCCTTTGGTGCTCAGGTATTGTCGAGGTGCTGTGGCGAGGTTTCTCCACCCACAAGGAGCGACAAGGGCTAGTCGGAGGGTATCCGGGGAGTGATCCACCGAAGGATTCTTGGATTAGTCACCCTTAGGGGTGGATACCAAGTAAATCGGTATTGTTAGCATTGCTTTCTTGTTGTTAGTTTTATTCTTTTGTATTTCCGCTTGCGCAACTAACAACGTAGGAAGAATCGAAAAATACTATTCACCCCCTCTAACAACCGGTATCAATCCAACAAGTGGTATCAAAGTGAAGGACCGCTCTCGTTGGACTAATCGCCGAGGGAGCAAAGAAAGCTAGAGGAAAAATGATGGAAAACAAATTTGGGGATGACATCTACACTCCACCATCCTACGATCATGAAGACTTTGAGTATTGGAAGATAAGGATGAAGACATGGTTCGGAATGGAGTGGAACCTTAGGATTGCTCTTGCAAAACCATTCGAAATTCCAAAGGATAAGCACGGGAAGAAGCTTAGGCCTAGATATTGGAATCAAGAGCAACAAGATCAATCAAAGGCGAATAAAAAGGTAATTGATATATTACTTAACATTTTGCCTACTAATGTGTTGAGCGGTGTAGGGGAATACAAAAGTGCATATGAGTTATGGAAGAAGAATGGAGAATTTCATATAAACCCTACACAAATTTAAGAGCCCAAAGAGACAAGTCAAACGGTCCAAGATGACAAAGAAGAAGAAGAATTGTCAATTTCTTCAAGTAAAGGAGAAGAAGAAAGTGAGAGGGCATCCACCTCAAGAGAAGAAGAGGAAGCATCAACTTCAAGGATTGAGGGGGAGGAGAGACCCTTATCCATACAAGAGCAAGAAGAAGCTTCAACCTCCACCAAAGCCAAATTGAAAGATCATATCATTTGCTTTGGGTGCAATGAAAAGGGACACTACAAGGATAAGTGTCCAAATGGTAAGAAAAAGGAGGTAATCCCTAAACCCATCTCAATTTATTTAAATTCTAACATGGGTTGTAGGAATGAAGAAACCCAAGAGAAGAAAAAGAAAATTAGATGCTTCATGTGTGGTGAGCTAGGACACTACCACACGAAGTGCCCAAAGAGTGGAGAGATCAAGAAGATGGAGCATCTAAGAAGATGGGAGAAGGAGGAAGAAAGAAAAGAGGCTTACATCAAGGAGGAACTACAAGGGTAAAGGAGGTAATTCCTAACCCTAAGTTAAAATGTAATGCAAATTCAAGTTCCTCTATGCATGTTAAAAATTATGCAAATTATTCATCCATGCATGCTAGAAATTATGAAAATTGCTTACTTGTGTATAATCATGCTTTTAAGTATAATGATAGGAATAGGGCTAACAAGGTAGGTCAAAACCCTAAAAAAAGCATGCATTATGAAAAACCCAAGACCATAGGACCTAAGGATCAAGGCATTAATCCCAAGAAGAGGAGACATATGCCTAGAAAAGTGGATAGTTCTAGGAATGTCCAAAGTGGACATACAGACACTAAGGTTAGAAACATGGAAAGGAAAAATCAAGCCTTGAGGGCAAGGCTTAATACATTGGAAAAGACCCTAGAAAGATTCAAGGTTGGATCTAAGGGTTTGGATATGGTGTTGGGTAGTTTAAAACCCAATTATGATAGATCGGGGTTCGGATACCGGTCTAAGGTCTCCAATGCCAACAAAAAGAAGTATGCTAGGAAAGCATATAATTATGACAAGAAGGAGAAGTCCAAGGATGGCAAAGGAATGCCATTAAAAGGTAAAAAGAATTACTTAATCAAGACAACATATAATAAGTTCCCACCTTAGCTGCTACATCTCCAGACCCTAGAATTCCCACCTTAGCCTTATTTAATAAGTTCGCACACACAACATATAAACCTATTAAGACTAGCTATTTAAATAGAAGCTTTTTACCCAATCTTGCCCTTTAGCAATAGATGTTATTGACTTCTACCAGCTAGATCAGCTAGTGTATTATACCAGTCCTATCAACACGACTCTGTGTGCTGAATTTTACAACAATTTGGTCAAAATTGATGACCTTTGCTACACTACCACTGTCCAGACCATTCCACTCACCATCACGCCTACCCTTTTCAACCGTTTCCTTGGACTGCGACCCTCTCAGTCCACATTCTGTTGCTATCCTCCGACGGATCTTCCCTTCGCTCCTCCGTACTCACACATTACCCTTGATACCCTCTACTCTTACTTTTTTGGGGATGCGAGGGATCCGACGGTACAGAGATTTCAGTCCATCGATCTGCGCATTTAGGACTATGCTCTTTACAGAGTCCTGATCCGCTGCATTCTTCCTTTGACCTCTCGAGATGTAGCAGCTATGCAACCCTTCCACACCTTCCTACTCTATACAATCATCCACCACTTGGATATATACATTGGTCTACACATATTCCAGACGATCATCTACGCATCCAGTGTATCCACCCATTCCAGAGTACGGACACCCTACTGTCATATTCTCACTTCACTCCTTCATCACAATGGTCACGGCATCTCTGCTAGAGAGGTCATCACGATGACCGAATTTGACGAGATAGGGTCTAGGAATTTTTTGTTAGCGACCATAGACATCTTGGCCGCTGGGGTTATGTCGTGGAGATGATGAGGTGCTCGACACCGGATCGATTCAGATGACGAGGTGGACGTTGACATAGCCGATCTCGCCGTCGAGATCGAGGAGCAGCTACGAGAGTCTCCACCACCACCACCCACTCTAACTATGGACCAGCGACTTGCACGGATAGAGATGGAGGTCCATAGTCTCAGAGAGGAGATGGAGGCTCATCACGTCGAGCACATGGATGCCCTGTAGGCTCGACACGATGCAGACTAGGCTCGACACGATGAGATGATGTCGATGTTTCGGTCGTGGCAGCCCGACCCATTTTGGCCTCCTGGCCCATCTTCTTAGACCAGAGTTGTATTTCTGATGATCTGACTTATAGTATGCACTTGACTTGATTACTTCAATGCACCTGATTTATTTATCTGCTTTATATTTGACTTACATATGTTAGGTTGTGCTTAGTAGAATAGGACTATCATCATTTATGTTTCCAAAATTTTTCCAAAAGTAGTAATTCATATTTTTCGAAAAATTATTTTTCTTATTAAGTCTTGAATTTTAAAATTCTTATTCCGACTTAGATTTTTCAAAAAATTACCCCTTTTAAAACTAGGGTTTTCTACGCAATGGATTTAGACTAGGCATTAACCCTAGAATTGCATGCTCCTATAGATCTAAAAGCCAACATCTCACAAGCACATTAGTGTTGAGGCAATTTGTGATCCGGAGTGACCATGAGTTTTGATGTTTGGGCAAAGGGTTTAAGTTAAGTTTACCCATGTGTATTTGATATGTATATGTGAGTGTGCAGGGTGCGCAAGTTACAAATATGGACTAAGCTGGATGGCCTCGGTACGGTGAAGGGTAGCATGGAGACAAGCTAGAGGCTTGTGTGCACCCGAGGGACCTTGGAGAGCAGGGATGATGAGCTGAGGGGCGCGGACTTCGAGACATGCGTGAAGGATGGCATGGAGGCAAGCTAGAGGCTTGCGTGTATCCGAAGGACGGGAGCCGAAGATGAAGAGGGCGCGAAGGCAATAGTCGAGGCTGCTAATGAGGAGTCAGTTGAGTCGTGAGGGTACGAGTGCTGTGTGATTGTACTTGGGAAATCCTACGGTTCGAGTGCCGAGAGAAGTGTACTTGGGAAGGGAAACCCTAGGTGTGTGAGTGGACCAGTCGACTGCCCTTGGGGCAGTCGACTGATAAAACTCACAGAAAGGGAGTCGACCCTGGACCAGTCGACTGCCCCAAGGGCAATCGACTGGTGGCACTCAGAATTCAAACGTTGGGTGTCAACGGTCGAATTTGAGTGGGGGCAGTCGACTGCCCCATGGGGCAGTCGACTGGTGGCGGCCAAACAGAAGATAAGTCCTATTTAAGAGGGCTTCGTTTAGGCCAGGATCCCTGGCGAAATCTGCTTGGATAGAGTAGATTAGTAGCCTTTGGTGCTCAGGTATTGTCGAGGTGCTGTGGCGAGGTTTCTCCACCCACAAGGAGCGACAAGGGCTAGTCGGAGGGTATCCGGGGAGTGATCCACCGAAGGATTCTTGGATTAGTCACCCTTAGGGGTGGATACCAAGTAAATCGGTATTGTTAGCATTGCTTTCTTGTTGTTAGTTTTATTCTTTTGTATTTCCGCTTGCGCAACTAACAACGTAGGAAGAATCGAAAAATACTATTCACCCCCTCTAACAACCGGTATCAATCCAACAAGTGGTATCAAAGTGAAGGACCGCTCTCGTTGGACTAATCGCCGAGGGAGCAAAGAAAGCTAGAGGAAAAATGATGGAAGACAAATTTGGGGATGACATCTACACTCCACCATCCTACGATCATGAAGACTTTGAGTATTGGAAGATAAGGATGAAGACATGGTTCGGAATGGAGTGGAACCTTAGGATTGCTCTTGCAAAACCATTCGAAATTCCAAAGGATAAGCACGGGAAGAAGCTTAGGCCTAGATATTGGAATCAAGAGCAACAAGATCAATCAAAGGCGAATAAAAAGGTAATTGATATATTACTTAACATTTTGCCTACTAATGTGTTGAGCGGTGTAGGGGAATACAAAAGTGCATATGAGTTATGGAAGAAGAATGGAGAATTTCATATAAACCCTACACAAATTTAAGAGCCCAAAGAGACAAGTCAAACGGTCCAAGATGACAAAGAAGAAGAAGAATTGTCAATTTCTTCAAGTAAAGGAGAAGAAGAAAGTGAGAGGGCATCCACCTCAAGAGAAGAAGAGGAAGCATCAACTTCAAGGATTGAGGGGAGGAGAGACCCTTATCCATACAAGAGCAAGAAGAAGCTTCAACCTCCACCAAAGCCAAATTGAAAGATCATATCATTTGCTTTGGGTGCAATGAAAAGGGACACTACAAGGATAAGTGTCCAAATGGTAAGAAAAAGGAGGTAATCCCTAAACCCATCTCAATTTATTTAAATTCTAACATGGGTTGTAGGAATGAAGAAACCCAAGAGAAGAAAAAGAAAATTAGATGCTTCATGTGTGGTGAGCTAGGACACTACCACACGAAGTGCCCAAAGAGTGGAGAGATCAAGAAGATGGAGCATCTAAGAAGATGGGAGAAGGAGGAAGAAAGAAAAGAGGCTTACATCAAGGAAGAACTACAAGGGTAAAGGAGGTAATTCCTAACCCTAAGTTAAAATGTAATGCAAATTCAAGTTCCTCTATGCATGTTAAAAATTATGCAAATTATTCATCCATGCATGCTAGAAATTATGAAAATTGCTTACTTGTGTATAATCATGCTTTTAAGTATAATGATAGGAATAGGGCTAACAAGGTAGGTCAAAACCCTAAAAAAAGCATGCATTATGAAAAACCCAAGACCATAGGACCTAAGGATCAAGGCATTAATCCCAAGAAGAGGAGACATATGCCTAGAAAAGTGGATAGTTCTAGGAATGTCCAAAGTGGACATACAGACACTAAGGTTAGAAACATGGAAAGGAAAAATCAAGCCTTGAGGGCAAGGCTTAATACATTGGAAAAGACCCTAGAAAGATTCAAGGTTGGATCTAAGGGTTTGGATATGGTGTTGGGTAGTTTAAAACCCAATTATGATAGATCGGGGTTCGGATACCGGTCTAAGGTCTCCAATGCCAACAAAAAGAAGTATGCTAGGAAAGCATATAATTATGACAAGAAGGAGAAGTCCAAGGATGGCAAAGGAATGCCATTAAAAGGTAAAAAGAATTACTTAATCAAGGACAAGGTGTCTAAGGTTAAGAAGGTTAGATTTGTAGGCCAAGAATCACCGGGGGCTCACCGGTGTGGCCTAGTGTGGATTGAGTCACCTAGGGAGGTGGCTATGGCTAAGAGCTCAAGGGGGAGCTCTAGGAGCCTTTGGGGTCCATGGTGAATGGACCTCGGGAAATTTTCTCCTAGGAAATTAGATGAAATGTGCCAAAAGGGTTGGAAGACTTGGGTAAGTCTTAATCCTAGGAAATTGGCACATTAAAAGGAATTTAGGGGGAAAAGGATGAAAATAGGAGCATATTTGATAAAATTAAGGTTTAATGGGTAAATACCATATAACTCAATGATATACATGTATTATAGTCAGGAATGAGAGGATACATCAAGGAGAGGCCTAAATTAGGACTTTTGGATGAGTTTAAATGATATAATTTAGGAAGAGTTGAGTTTTGTGCCAATCTTGGGATCTGGAGTATATTTATTTGGAAACATATTTTTTCCAAGTAGGCATAGGCTCCAAAAATCCCTCCACGAAATTTCAGATTTTTTAGAGATTTGTGGAATTAACTAGGCATTACTGAAATTGGACTGAAAACCTAAAATTCAGGTATCAGTCGACTGCCCCAGGGGCAGTCGACTGGTCTCAGCCCAGAAACCTTCTGTTCATTTTGCCAGTCGACTACCTCAGGGGCAGTCGATTAATCCGAAGGTTTAGGTAGAAAAGGCCTATTAGATGATAAGAAATTACAAAATTGGAAGCATAGGAAAGTGTTGGGACCGATAGACGAGCTAGAGGGGGGTGATTAGCTCCGATTTGCTCCGTGATGATTTGTCGCGGCGGAAGACTCGAGCAAACGCTAACACAAAAGATTTACTTGGTATCCACCCCGGACGGGTGACTAATCCAAGGATTCACTCTCCTCACTCTCTCATACACTATGAAAGATCTCCTTCTTGAGGTGGAGAAACCTCTTACAAGCTTTCAACAAGATACAACAAGAATCTAAGCAAATACAATATGAAATTTTACAAGATTTACAATGATAAGCTCAAGCTTTCTTTCCTTGCTATCTTCAAGCTTGTGATTACCTCTAGAACCTTGGAAATGTAGCAGCAATATCCTCCAAGGCTTCCCTTGAAATGACACTGATGAAGGAGAGGAAGGGGAGAAGAGTTGTTGGCTCAAAACCTGTGTGAAAACCCTTATACCCGACGCCTAGGTTTTCTGGATCGATTACCCAATCGATTACCACGTCAGATCTAGCCATTCAACGGCTAGTTTTCGAACCGTAATCGATTAGCTAATCGATTACGAGTGCCCTAAATTGATTACCCAATCGATTCAGAACCCTTCTGTTCTTTCGCACAAACTGCCCTAATCGATTAGCCAATCGATTACCGATACCCTGAATCGATTACCCAATCGATTCAGGACTCTTCTGTTCTCTCGCGCAAACTGCCCTAATCGATTAACTGATCGATTCACCCAATCGATTACCTGATCGATTGAGTCCAACCTAACTTATTTTCACAAGTCTAGGATCCCCTGCCAAGTGTCCGGTCAACCTCTTTAACCCACCTGAATTTCTACTGCCTAGCTCCCAGCTCGGACTTAACCTGGTTCCCAACCAGATTCGTCTAACCCTCGAGTTAGGTCTAGTCTCTCGGTAGACTTCCACCTTGCCAGCATGCGATCTCCCCGATCCATTTGGACTTCACCTAGTCCCACTAGGTGTGCCTAGTCCCACTAGGCCTTTTCCCATGCCAGCGTACGATCTCCCCGATCCACCTGGACTTCACCTAGTCCCACTAGGTCTTTTCCGATACCAGCGTGTGATCTCCCCGATCCACTTAGACTTCACCTAGTCCTACTAGGTGTGCCTAGTCCCACTAGGTCTTTTCCGATGCCAGCGTGCGATCTCCCCGATCCACCTGGACTTCACCTAGTCCCACTAGATCTTTTCCCATGCCAGCGTGCGATCTCCCCGATCCACCTGGACTTCACCCAGTCCCACTAGGTGTGCCTAGTCCCACTAGGTCTTTTCTCATGCCAGCGTGTGATCTCCCTGATCCACCTGGACTTTGCCTAGTCCCACTAGATGTGCCTAGTCCCACTAGGCCTTTTCCGACAAGCCTCCAGTCAACCTTGACCCACTTGACATCATACAATATTCAAATATCATATGACATTCAAACATCATTATCAAACATCGAAACATCCAACCTTAAGCTTACCAAGCATACCAGACCTAAGCTCACCCGAGCCTAGTCAAACTAGGTCAACCTTGACCTAACCAAGATTGCACCAACAGAAAGGTTCATAAGAGTTTATGTCATGGTTTCATTGATTAAAATCTCATGACTTGCTTATATTGGTTAAGAGTTCATAAATTACTATTGAATGATAAGTTCTTAATACATGAGAGGATATGGATATCTCACATAGGCATCTAGGAGTGAGAGATGAAAAGGGAAGAGTTGAGGACAATTCCATGTGTCAAAATATAATGGTTAAGCTTGGTAGAAACATGAAATTACAAATAGATTTCCAAATTGATACAAAATGACCATCTTTTGAGGAAATTAGATGATGTACTAAAAGTCAAGCACACTTGATATTTTCAGGGAATCATATTTTTCTAGGATAGGGTATATCCTAACAAGTGTGTTTACAAATTTTTAGACTTTTTCGGGTTTTTATTGAGTTCTTTTTGGCACTAAGGGTAAGGTTTCTTGGGACAATCCTTTAATGGTATCAAAGGGGGAAGAACTTGGGTGTTAAGTTGGGTAAAACTTAACCTTAGTGAATTGAAAATTGGGAGAAGACATAGGTAAAGGGAGAGGTTGCCTCTTGGTTTGCCTTAATTTTCATAGAAAATTTTGGATTTTGTGTCAAACTTGAGAATGATGATAGATACATGGTTGAATATATTTTTCCCAAGTAGGTATAGATACCACAAACTTCTCCACAAAATTTAGAAATTTTTGGAGATGTGTGAAATTTCTGGCGCATTTCTGCATGTGGCCTAAAAAACTGATTTTCAGAGTATCAGTCGACTGCCCTGGGGGGCAGTCGATTGGTCAGGGCTGGTGTGGGTATCCAGCAGCTGACTTATGTCCAAATGATATAAAACAAGTGTATGGGAGGTTAGTACACTGTGTTTAGGATCATTGGGGATTAAAAGATCCAATAATTGGGATATTGTTGGAGTCATTTTGATGTTAGGCAAAGGGTGAGAAGTGTTGGGTTTAATTTGGGAAACCAAACACTCCTTTGCTAGAAACCCTAGGTTTAGGGGAAGCTTAGATGAAGGGGGAGCATGGTTGCTCCATTCTTGGCATAAGGGAAACCTTGGAGGGGTTCTTAAAAAGTCTTTGTAAGTCCAATGTAAGGGGAGCTTTGGAGAAGCTTTAAAAAGCCCGTTTTGGTCAAAAGTCCTAACTTGGAGCGTTAGGTGTGGGATGCCTTGGGATAGGATATGTACATATTTGCATTTGCATATTCATTGGCAGTGTAAGTCCAAGATGGAGTCTTGGTAGTGTAAGCCCAAATGGTTGTTTACCTTTTTATTGCTATTTGTTTCCCTAACTTAAACGTATTGCCAAACATCAAAAAGGGGAAGATTGTTGAGTCAATCTGTGGTCCGGAGTGACCATGAGTTTTGATGTTTGGGCAAAGGCTTTAAGTTAGGTTTACCCTTGTGTATTTGATATGTGTATGTGAGTGTGCAGGGTGCGCAGGTTACAGATATGGACTTAGCTGGACGACCTTGGTACGGTGAAGGGTGGCATGGAGACAAGCTAGAGGCTTGTGTGTACCCGAGGGACCTTGGAGAGCAGGGACGATGAGCTGAGGGGCGCAGACTTCAAGGTATGCGTGAAGGATGGCATGGAGGCAAGCTGGAGGCTTGCGTGCATCCGAGGGACGGGAGCCGAAGATGAAGAGGGCGCGAAGGCAATAGTCGAGGCTGCTAATGAGGAGTCAGTTGAGTCGTGAGGGTATAAGTGCTGTGTGATTGTACTCGGGAAATCCTAGGGTTCGAGTGCTGAGAGAAGTGTACTCGGGAAGGGAAACCCTAGGTGTGTGAGTGGACCAGTTGACTGCCCTTGGGGCAGTCGACTGATAAAACTCATAGAAAGGGAGTCGACCCTAGACCAGTCGACTGCCCCAGGGGCAATCGACTGGTGGCACTCAGAATTCAAACGTTGGGTGTCAACGGTCGAATTTGAGTGGGGGCAGTCGACTGGTGGCGGCCAAACAGAAGGTAAGTCCTATTTAAGAGGGCATTGGCCGGGATCCCTGGCGAAATCTGCTTGGATAGAGTAGATTAGTAGCCTTTGGTGCTCAGGTATTGTCGAGGTGCTGTGGCGAGGTTTCTCCACCCACAAGGAGCAACAAGGGCTAGCCGGAGGATATCCGGGGAGTGATCCACCCAGGGATTCTTGGATTAGTCACCCTTAGGGGTGGATACCAAGTAAATTGGTATTGTTAGCATTACTTTCTTGTTATTAGTTTTATTCTTTTGTATTTCCGCTTGCACAACTAACAACGTAGGAAGAAGAAGATTCGAAAATTGCTATTGACCCCCCTCTAGCAACCGGTATCGATCCAACAATTAGGACACTTTGATTGATAACCTAGACTGGGTTTAGATGCTTAGGTCTATGCCTTGACTCAAGATGCTTTAAGTCAGTGCATCTAGAGTAGTTAGGGCGATAAATACACTTGAACATCAATCAAGCTAAGTGTTCAAGCTTAGAAAATCTAACTTGATCAGATCACTTAACTTGAATATCCCTAGTGAAAGCTGTTGTTATATAACAGTTAGTAAGTTGCTAACTGTGTTAGACTGGACCTGAAAGAGTGCAATTTAGTTGGTTTGATTCTTGTTGTGGCTTGGACTCACTAGAATTGGTTCAATATGTGTTTTCAATTTATACAAAATAAATTGGCTCTAGCACGGAGCTAGGTTCGCCTAGTCTATCGTAAGGCGAGGAGATAAATGAGTCGCTAGCACGGAGCTAGGATCGCCGAGCCTGTCGTAAGGTGAGTAGATAAAAGAAGCTCTAGCGCGGAGCTAGGTTCGCCGAGCCTATCATAAGGCGAGGAGATAAATAAGTCGCTAGCGCGGAGCTAGGATCGTTGAGCCTATCGTAAGGCGGTGAGATTTGCTAGCGCGGAGCTAGGTTCGCCGAACCTGTCTTAAGGTAGTGAGAATCACTAGCCTGGGGCTAGGTTCACTGAGCCTGTCGTAAGGGAGTGAGAATAGCTAGCGCGGAGCTAGGTTCGTCGAGCCTGTCGTAAGGCAGTGAGAATCGCTAGCGCAGAGCTAGGTTCGCCGAGCCCGCCGTAAGGCAGTGAGAATCGCTAGCGCGAAGCTAGGTTCGCCGAGCCCACCGTAAGGTAGTGAGAATCGCTAGCGCGGAGCTACGTTCGTGGAGCCCGTAGTAAGGCAGTGATAATCGCTAGTGCGGAGCTTGGTTCGCCGAGCCTGTCGTAAGGCAATGAGAACCGCTACCGCGGAGCTAGGTTCGCGGAGCCTGTCGTAAGGCAGTGAGAATCGCTAGCGCGGAGCTAGGTTCGCTGAGCCTGTCATAAGGCAGTGAGAATCGCTAGTGCGGAGTTAGGTTCGCCAAGCCTATCATAAGGCAGTGAGAATCGCTAGCGCGGAGCTAGGTTCGCCGAGCCTGTCGTAAGGCAGTGAGAATCGCTAGCGCGGTGCTACGTTCGCCGAGCCTGTCGTAAGGCAGTGAGAATCGCTAGCGCGGAACTAGGTTCGCCGAGCCCATCCTAAGGCAGTGAGAATCGCTAGCGCGGAGCTACGTTCGCCGAGCCCGTCGTAAGGTAGTGAGAATCGCTAGCGCGGAGCTAGGTTTGCCGAGCCTGTCTTAAGACAATGAGAATCGCTAGCGCGGAGCTAGGTTCGCCGAGCCTGTCGTAAGGCAGTGAGAATCGCTAGCGCGGAGCTAGGTTCGCCCAGCCTGTCGTAAGGTAGTGAGAATCGCTAGCGCGGAGCTAGGTTCGCCGAGCTTGTCGTAAGACAGCGAGAATCGCTAGCGCGGAGCTACGTTCGCCGAGCCTATCGTAAGGCAGTGAGAATCGCTGGCGCGGAGCTAGGTTCATTGAGCCTGTCGTAAGGCAGTGAGAATAGCTAGCACGGTGCTAGGTTCGTCGAGCCTGTCGTAAGGCAGTGAGAATCGCTAGCACGGTGCTAGGTTCGCCGAGCCTGTCGTAAGGCAGTGAGAATCACTAGCATGGTGCTAGGTTCGCCGAGCCTGTCATAAGGCAGTGAGAATCGCTAGCACAGAGCTAGGTTTGCCGAGCTTATCGTAAGGCATTGAGAATTGCTAGCGCGGAGCTAGGTTCGCCGAGCCTGTCGTAAGGCAGTGCGAATCGCTAGCGTGGGGCTAGGTTCACCGACCCTGTCGTAAGGTAGTGAGAATCGCTAGCGCGAAACTAGGTTCACCGAGCCTATCGTAATGTAGTGAGAATCGCTGGCGCGGAGCTAGGTTCGCCGAGCCTGTTGTAAGGCAGTGAGAATCGCTGGCGCGAAGCAAGGTTCGACGAGCCTGTTGTAAGGCAGTGAGAATCGCTGGCGCGGAGCAAGGTTCGACGAGCCTGTCGTAAGGCAGTGACAGTGAGAATCACTAGCGCGGAGCTAGGTTCGCGGAGCCTGTCATAAGGCAGTGAGAATCGTTGGATCGGAGCTACGTTTGCCTAGCCTGTCATAAGGCAGTGAGAATCGCTAGCGCGAAGCTAGGATCACTGAGCCTGTCGTAAGGCAGTGAGAATCGCTAGCGCGGAGCTAAGTTCTCTGAGCCTGTCGTAATGCAGTGAGAATCACTAGCGCGGAGTTAGGTTCGCCGAGCCTGTCGTAAGGCAGTGAGAATCGCTAGCGCGGAGCTAGGTTCGCCGAGCCTGTCGTAATGCAGTGAGAATCGCTAGCGTGGAACTAGGTTCACCGAGCCTGTTGTAAGGCAGTGAGAATCGGTAGCGCGGAGCTAGGTTCGCCGAGCCTATCGTAAGGCAGTGAGAATCGCTAGCGCGGAGCTAGGTTCACTGAGCCTGACGTAAGGCAGTGAGAATCGCTAGGGCGGAGCTAGGTTCGTCGAGCTTGTCGTAAGGCAGAGAGAATCGCTAGCGTGGAGCTAGGTTCGCCGAGCCTGTCATAAGGCAGTGAGAATCGCTGGCGCGGAGCTATGTTCGCTGAGCTTGTCGTAAGGCAGTGAGAATCGCTGGCACGGAGCTATGTTCGCCGAGCCTGTCGTAAGGCAGTGAGAGCTAGGTTCGCCGAACCTGTCGTAAGGCAGTGAAAATCGCTAGCGCGGAGCTAGGTTCACCAAGCCTGTCGTAAGGCAGTGAGAATTGCTTGCGCGGAGCTAGGTTTGCCGAGCCTGTCGTAAGGCGAGGAGATAAATTAAGCGCTAGCCCCGAGCTAGGTTCGCTGAGCCTGTCGTAAGGTAGTGAGAATCGCTAGCGCGGAGTTAGGTTCGCCGAGCCTTTCGTAAGGCGAGAAGATAAATGAATTACTAGCGCGGAGCTTGGATCGCCGAGCCTGTCGTAAGGCGAAGAGAAGCGCTAAGATTCTGGTGATCTTGGCTTGCCCCAAAATCACTCGACGCGACGTGGCTTGTTCAATCTGATGTTGTTTGAGTACACCCTTAACGGCATTCGCGATCAATCGATATAGTTCCTCTTTCGTCAGGATGATGGATTGTCCCGCCAGCTCGGCCATCGGTGCTCCTTCTAGTGTTTTACTGGTTTCCCACAGACTGCGCCAAATTTGTTCTGAAAGGAATCGACGTCGATGGCCAGTCACTGAGTTTTGGCCCACATGGTTGCTGACAGGAGAGGGAGGAACTCTGCACCCTGCATGATCAACACGAGCGTTAGGGAAACACGTCGGAGGTTGTCCGGTGGAGCCCACTCCGACGCTCAAGTCAGTGCCTCAATGGAGAGGAGTAGTAAGCAAGAAAAATATATGAGTAGCAAAGAGTGCATAACCCCCTTACCGAAGGGGTTGGACTACCTTTTATACCTGTGGCGGCGGTCCCATGTGTCCCACGTTCTTCTCCACGTCCCCTTGATTGTCGGTTACAGGATAATCTTTGTAACAGCCATCGCAACCATTAAATCTAGGTCGTTGTGATCATTAAGGCTTTAATGACCGCGTCTTGCGGGTCATGATTATCCACAGATCCGAAGAAAGGGAGACAGTTATTTGAGGTCGAGTGCTCATTGGGCACTGCTACCCCGAGGTGGTCTCAGCGCCTTTTGGCCCGGGGGGTCCCGGCCACTTGCCTTCCCAAGGTGATCTCGGGACATAATCTCCTAAGGTGATCTCGAGCGTGTATCCTCCTGGAGCGATCCCAGAAGTAGGTCTACCCGAGGTGGACTCAGGGATCCACCTTCTCGAGGGAGCCTGGGAGCCAAGGAAAGAGAGTCATCCAGACTCGGTAGATCCTGCCACATAGCTTCTTTAGTCCACGTGTCAGCCACGGGGTGCTCAACCCCATCAATGACTATTAATAATTACAAATTTTTGAAGATAGATTTTTTTTATAAAACTAATTTTCCCATAAATATTGGCTGGATTTCACATAGAAAGAAATTTTGCCAAATCAGCTTGCCCAAAAATAGCATTTTAAAGAATTTAGTTTCCTAAATAATTATTTCTGAAGGTAATTATTTGTGTGAAAATGAAAAATATTTTTCTTGTGAAATTTTTCTCTAATACTAAAAATCAAATTCTCAATGTTGACAAAAATTTTCAGAATTTTCCAACCCTTCAAAATAATGTTTAATTATTTTTCTTTGCAAATCTATAGTTTAAATCAAAATATTGGAGTTAGGTCTTGTTATCTTCATATGGTCAACCGAGTCGAGTTAAGTCTGTTGTCTTTGATGTCTTGTGTCTAAGTGTGCAGAAACTTAGGAGCACAAAAAGTCGGGCGAAACACACAACGAGCGAGAAGAATGGCACGGAAAGGGAGTTGATGAGCTCGGTGCATCCGATAGATGAGGAGCTATGGAAGAATACATCGGTAGACGAGAAGGTCATGTGCGACGTTTAAGGGACGAGAAATTTGGGAGAAAGAGTTGGGTTCGGGGTGAGCTCAACTCCGAATGGCCAGAGGATCACCCAAACGAGCAAATTCCAAAAAGGTCAACTCAGGAGCTGATCTTGAAGACCTGAGGCACCTCGGTTGTGATTGAGGGTGCCTCGGGTGCCCGAACTGGAGTTGCTACAAAAGGGAACTGAGGTGCCTCAGTTGTGACTGAGAGTGCCTCGGATGAATAGTAGCCAAGGCGTCATGGGTCAAAACTGAAGCGCCTCAAGTGAACAGTAATCAGAAATTGAACATTGTCGCGTGGATAAAACTCTATCCAAATAAGGCACCCTAGACCACATTGAATGCACCTCTAGTGTCATGTCAGCAATGGTACCATTTGCCTGTTGGGTTATAAATAGCTTCATAGAGCTAGGAATTTAGTATAACAACTTGTATTTACTTTCCTACTCTTTTTTGAGCTTTCCAACGTCTATAAAAGGCTTCTCTGCCTTTAACGAAGGAGATTCTTAGTGCCCTTTCCATTGCTTATATTAGCAACCTCCCTAGTTACAACCAAGTAAATTCTTGTATCTCTTATATTTTTGTTATGTTGCTATTTTGCTTAAGTAATTAATCTTATTATTCTTGTTAAGCAAAAGTAAGAGATTTTTCTAACTCTGATTACAGAACTATCACCCTCCCCCCCCCCCCCTCCCCCCCCACCCCCCCCCCCCCCCCCGCAGCCAGCCTACCCAAACCTACATAATGTTAAAAAAAATTCTCAATTATAGTAACTTCTTTTAATTTCTCACCATTTCTCTTTGGTCGATTGGAAATAGTAGAGGCTCTAGAAAAATAATTGAATACCAACTCGTCTTCCTTTATACGAAGAGCAACAAATTGACTTCTTAATGTTTGAATGTGTACCTTTTTCACCTTCTCTTTGATACGAGACTTGGAGCTTTCCCATTCTTGCTTGACCAAAGTAGCACATGAGATTTGCTCAAAATCATCATCATCTAAAGCTTGATGAATGAGGAAGAGAGTCTTCTTATCTCTCTTTCTTAAATTTCTCAAACTATCGTTTTGAGTCAGAGATAGTACTAACTCATCACTCGACTTGTCGAAGTCTTTCTTTACAACCTCCCAAACATCATGAGCTCCAAGAAGCGCCTTCAACTTGA
>JAGFNQ010002173.1:398383-444150 GCA_024364735.1 Boesenbergia rotunda | reverse complement strand
CCTACAAAGGATTCACCACTCCTTGCGAGGAGATGTATACCCAGGCCTATCGTCGGATTGTTACTCAAAGCCTCTGGCCAGAGCATGTCATGTTTAGAGTATGAGTCTCTTAAATACATGAGAGTAATTAGAAATCCAAAGGACGAGAAAGACACTACTTGGGCTAGGTGTGACGTAGTCAGCCTAGTGGGGACTGACACACACAGACCATGTCCTGAACCAAGTGGGTATAAGATGGTGAAGGGAATGGGGCACGATTCATTAGAGCTGCTGAAGGGTTTCAGAATTACTTCTGAGGTCAACCGTTGATCTTTCGATTAATTGGGGGTCATGATGTACTACTAGGTGCCACTCATGATCGTTCTATAATTAGTTGATTATAGACGGCCAACATAAATCGAAAGCCTATTTAGTCACACGCACTACGAGTAATCCGAGGGATTTAAAACGAGTTGAAAATTGGATTTTCCGATCAAGAGAAATAAGTCGAATCTGAGTTAATCAGAGGCGCAACGGAAGCTAAAAATGGATAGTCTTTTGAAGGCTTATTGGCGAATTAAATGAGTTAATTCCGATCGGTTCGGCTCGGTTTGGCCGGCCAAAGAGGTGCCAACCCCCTTTGGTTTGACCGCCACAACATTGGGGAGAAACCAATTTAATTGGTTTAATTAATAAAATAAATCTAGCGCGATTTTTTTATAAATTATGGATAAATAAATTGTATAAAGAAATTTATATAAAGAAATTTATAGAAATTTATTCTTTTTATGGAAATTAAAATGATCCATGGAATGGTTTGTTTTAATTTATAAAATCAATTATGAATTGATTTTCCATAATAAGAAAATTATAAATTTCTTGTAATATTTATTCCATAATAAAAGGAGAGATGTATTTGTTTTATTATAAAATTAGTTATAATAAAACTTGGTTTAAACGGAATAATTCATAAAGAAAATTTATAGATAAATTTCTTATGAAAAATTCCTTTAAAGGGGAGACTTGGCAAGGGAGAGGCTACTATATAAAGGAACCAAGGCTAGCTTGATTCCTCAATAGATTGATCAAGAGATTAACTCTCTCCCTCTCTCTCTCTAACTCTCTCTCTCTCTAGGGCCGGCGCCCTTTCTCTCTCTAGGGCGCCTCTCTCTCCTCCCCTAGGGCCGGTGCAAGCACCTAGGGTGCCCGTGAGTTTCCTCCACCAAGTTCGTGCCGAAGAAGAAGAAGAAGCGGATCGCGGACTCCTTCCTTCCTTTCCCGGAATTTTGATTCCGTTACTTGGTGGTTAGTTCCATCCTTCTCTCTTGATTTTCTAGTTGTGTCTTTGGAGAATCTAGTAGTTCTCGTCGACACAAACTCGTGGCTTTGCGAAGTCATCCCGAAGAGAACTCGGCGTGGACGCGAATAGAGGCGGAGCTTCCAAGGGACGCTACGGTGGATCTCGTCCCTTTTTTCGAGTTACGCGAGGTACAAAGTAAATTAGTTTACTTTTCCGCAAAGTTTTAATTTATGATTATGTCTACACACCATAAGATTGCATGCTAGATACGTGGTTAAAATAATTTAGGAAATTATTTTATGCTAATTCTTCCGCTGCACTAAAAATTTAAAATTTACGAACCCGTATCCTTGTCGACATGCACCCGGTCCCAACAGTGGTATCAGAGCCGTTAGTGTTCGACATAATCATATAATTGTTTTGCGGAACACTTTTCATGATCTCAATTTTGGAAAATTTCAATTATGGAAATTTTCCAATTATGATAAATTTTAGATTTAGGAATTTCAAAATTGGAAATCCTCATGAAATTTCGCAAACTTTGAAATTTTCTAGTTTCTGAAATTTTATAATAATTGTGAAAACTTCCCATCTTTGGAAACTTTCCAATTTTGGAAATTTTTCTAATTTTAGAAATTTTCCAATTTTGGAAATATGTAAGTTTTCTTTGTACCAGAAACTTACAACCATTCTGAAAATCTATTATGAAACCTCGCAATTTTGGGCACTTTCATTTGAGAAAGTCTAGACAAATTTATGGATAATTAGTTGACAATTTCAAATTCGAATTGGCTTTAAATTATTAACAAAATTCTTTATTTTGGATTGAGCCTCGGGGAGCCGTCCAATTTAAAGTTAGATGTTGTAATTTAATTTCCCAATTTTGAATGAAATTGTCATGTTTGATTTGGTTGCGTTTCCGAAACGGACCAAATTGGATTTACGACAAATTACTTTTCTTTGGGTATCTGAGCCTCGGGGAGCCACCCTTAGAAAACGATTTGTTGTAATTAATTAAATCCATGAATAAAACATGATTTAAGAGGTGATGCTCTTACATGTTGTTGTCTCCAAAATTAATTAGGAAAATGGTTTCCTATAGAGTTTTCTTAATTGAGATTTTCATGAAGATAATATGTCGTTGAATTAAGGGAATTGCCTCTTAATTTAATAAGATTTGATTTAGAGAAATCAAAGTCTTAAACATATTATTTCCGAAATTGATAATGACAATTTAGGAAATTGTTTCCCAAAACAATTCCTTTAATAAAGTATGAAATTAGAATGAGGAAATCCGGTTCCTAATTCAATTCATGAGACTTGATAACTTAAGTCACATACATACTTATTAAGGAAATCGTTAGTCATGACATATGTCATGAATGTGCATTAAAAAGGAAAAGATGAGACCAAAACCCCTTACAAAATATTAAGGCCAACACCTTCCATTAATATGGTTAGAATCGGAGTTTTGTTTCTCGTTTGGGTTGATGGACACATCCATGCCCAGCTTGAACCTCAACATGTTCAAACCATGGAATTAGTTTATGAATAATATAGTTGGAGTCAGAGGTCAATCCTTAGTTTTGGTTGTTGGACACATCCAAGCCTGACTAAACGGTTGAATGAGCTCCAACCATATTAAAACTATTTCTTGATTAATGGGTCAGCCTTAAGCTTGGAGCATCGATTTGTTGTGCCACAACCAAGGTCGATGTAAAGAGAGGTGCAGTTGGGTGCTATGTATAATGTTACATACTTGTTAATGAGTTAACAACCCAATGATTTATGCAAACATTCAATTAGTTGATAGCATAAAGTGATAGTTACATATATGTGATATGTAATCGGTGTAATTACCTACATTCATAGCTAAGAAAAACTTGATGGCCACAGTCATGGTTGTTCTTATCTATGGTTGGATATCAACCTATTTGGAGATGTTCCTACGATCTCCCGAATTGATAAAAAGGGTTATTCAATTTGAAAATAAATAGGATTTTATTTATGTATGTTGATACATTCTTTAATCATTCTTCTCACATAAACTCAATTTATATTTCTAGGATAATCACTCGATCATGTCTTCTCTAAACTTGCGTTCCATTTTGGACACCAATAAACTGACTGGGCCGAACTTCATGGACTGGCTTTGAAACCTGAGGATAGTCCTCAAGGCGAAAAAGCTTGCTTATGTCATTGAAAATCAACTTCCTGACCATCCTCCAGAAAATGCAACTCCGGACCAATTGTTGACCCATCAGAAACATGTGACCGATTCTGAACTTGCGAGTTGCATTATGCTAGCCTCTATGGTACCTGAGCTACAAAAGCATCATGAGCATATGGATGCTTATACCATCATCTTCCATCTTCATGAGTTGTTTGAAGAGCAGGCGAGATCCGAAAGGTTCGAAGTCTCCAGACTCCTCTTCACCACTAAGATGCAGGAAGGCACTTCTGCCTCGCAGTTTGTGTTAAAGATGTTGGGGTACATTGAGCGACTGAGCACACTCGGTTTTGCAATGGATCATGAACTAAGTATTGACTTAATTCTGAGTTGTTTGCCCAAGAGTTATTCACAATTTGTGATGAACTATCGGATGAACAAACTGGAGACCACCATTCCTGAGTTGCTCAACCTGCTGAAGACTGTGGAGCCTTCTGTAAAGCCGGATCAAAAGGCAGTACTGTTAGTTGGTTCCTCGAAGAAAGGTTCTAAGAGGAAGACCAAAGAACAGAACAAGGGGAAGAAGAAAAAGGCCAAGAAGACTGATAAGAAACCAAAAGGAACCTGTCATCATTGTGGCAAGGAGGGTCACTGGCGAAGAAACTGCAAGGTTTATCTTGAGTCCTTGAAGAAGAAGGCATCCGATGCCCCATCCTCTTCAGGTATCTTCGTTATTGAATGTCACTCTATTTCCTCAGATACCTGGGTACTTGATACTGGGTGTAGCTCACATATATGTAATGACATACAGGGGCTAAGGAATAGAAGAAGACTCGTCAAGGGAGAAGCGAATTTGCGGGTTGGAAATGGAGCAAGGATTGCTGCTGTTCCCATCGGAACATATTTGCTAAAGCTCCCAACTGGACGATTCTTAGAATTGGATAATTGTTATTTCGTTCCTTCGTTAATAAAGAACATTGTATCTATTTCATGTTTGAATGAAAAAGTTTATCATTTAACTTTTAGTAACAATTGTTGTTACATAACTTTAAATGGCGTTCTTTATGGGAATGGAACTTTGTGCAATGGCATCTACACGTTAGATTTATCCAGTGACGTTTTCAATATCGAAGTTAGCAACAAACGTGCTCGAATAGATAATCGAATAGACTCCTACACGTGGCACTGTCGTCTTGGTCATATAAGTAAGAAACGCATGACCGAATTACACCGATGTGGAATTTTGGAAACATTTGAACCCAGTTCATTTGATACATGCGAATCATGCTTAAGAGGCAAGATGACCAAATTACCCTTTTCCGGAAAAGGTAATCCAGTGGGAGAATTGCTTGGTCTAATACATACCGATGTATGTGGACCAATGTCAACTCTAGCACAAGGAGGCTATAGCTACTTCATCACCTTTATCGATGATCGCTCACGATTCGGGTATGTGTTCTTGATGAACACAAATCTGAAGCTTTTGAGAAATTCAAAGAGTTCAGAAATGAAGTAGAGAAACAACTTGGCAAAAGTATTAAAATACTTCGATCAGATCGGGGTGGTGAATACTTAAGTCAAGAGTTTCAAGATTATCTTAGGGACAATGGGATATTGTCCCAATGGACTTTGCCGTATACACCACAACATAATGGTGTATCTGAGAGGCGTAACCGAACCTTGATGGACATGGTTAGATCCATGATGAACCATGCAACTCTTCCAAAATCCTTTTAGGGCTATGCACTTAAGACAGCTATTTACTTGCTAAACAGAGTCCCGACCAAGGTAGTCTCTACTACTCCATATGAGATATGGAATAGTAAGAAACCTCACTTAACTCACCTTAAGATATGGGGTTGTCCTGCTTATGTGAAGCGGACTATATCAGACAAATTGGATGCTAAGTCTGATAAATGTCTATTTATTGGGTACCCTAAGGAAACGAAGGGTTACCAATTCTATCATCCCTTGGAGCAAAAGGTGTTTGTTTCAAGGCATGCTGTATTTCTGGAAAAGGAATTTCTTTTACAAGAAAACAGTGGGAGTGGCATTGAACTTGATGAAGTTCAAGAAACTCCAATAGACATTACAGAAACACCTAGTCTAGGCCCACAACCGATAATTCATAATGATGAGCTATCAGTTGAACCTAAAACAACACCACCTCTTCGTAGGTCTGATAGGGCACGCAATATTCCAGAGAGATACGGATTTCTCGTAAGTGAATCGAGCGACGTGTTACTCATAAGCGATGATGAACCTATCAGTTATGAAGATGTCCTGAAAAGTTCAGAAAGGGACAAATGGCTTGAGGCCATGAAGTCGGAAATAGATTCCATGTACGAAAATCAAGTATGGGACTTGGTTAACCCACCCGAAGGGATTAAGCCCATAGGGTGCAAGTGGGTTTTCAAGAAGAAAACCGACATGGAAGGTAATGTAGTTACCTTTAAAGCTAGATTAGTGGCATAAGGATATCGTCAGAAACAAGGAATTGATTATGACGAAACCTATTCGCCAGTAGCTATGCTTAAATCCATTCGGATGCTCCTAGCCATAGCAGCTCATTATGATTATGAGATATGGCAAATGGATGTGAAAATAGCTTTCCTTAATGGAAACCTGCTTGAGGATGTATACATGATACAACCTGAAGGTTTCACATCGGTTGATAAAACCAAAGTATGCAAGCTTCGACGATCCATATATGGACTGAAGCAAGCATCTAGGAGCTGGAACATCCGTTTTGATGTGACAATCAAAAAGTTTGATTTCTCACAAAATCTTGACGAACCTTGTGTGTACAAGAAGGTTAGTGGGAGTGCAGTCGTATTCCTAGTATTATATGTCGATGACATATTACTCATAGGAAACGATATATCAGTCTTACAGACAGTTAAAATTTGGTTGTCCAAAACTTTCTCCACGAAAGACCTGGGAGAAGCAACCTATATCCTTGGGATTAGAATCTATAGAGATAGATCAAAACGGTTGCTTGGTCTTTCACAGTCTACATATATAGACCGAGTGCTAAAAGGGTTTAGCATGTCGGAATCCAAGAAAGGTTACCTTCCCATCAGACATGGGATCAACCTTTCAAAGTCTATGTGTCCGCGCACAGAAGACGAGAGGATTTGCATGAATAAGATTCCCTATGCATCCGCGATAGGATCTATCATGTATGCTATGTTATGTACTAGGCCCGATGTATCGTATGCTCTGAGCGTCACAAGCAGATACCAGTCGGATCCAGGAATGGATCATTGGGCGGCTGTCAAGACAATCCTTAAGTACTTAAGAAGAACTAAGGATGTGTTCCTAATATATGGAGAAGGAGATATGGTAATACGTGGGTATACAGATGCCAGTTTCCAGACAGATAAGGATGACTTCAAATCTCAGTCTGGATACGTATTTACTTTGAATGGAGGCGCAATAAGTTGGAAGAGTTCCAAATAAGACACCGTAGCGGATTCTACCACGGAAGCAGTCTGGATCAAGAAGTTTGTCTCAAAACATGGTGAGGTTCCAACCATTGATGAAGCAATACCGGTTTATTGTGACAACAATGGAGCTATTGCACAAGCAAAGGAACCAAGGTCTCATCAGCGATCCAAACACGTGCTTCGCCGCTATCATCTGATCAGAGAGATTATAAGTAGGAATGATATACAAATTGAGAAAATTCCCACTGAACGGAATTTAGCGGATCCTTTAACTAAGGCCTTGCCTCAGAGCAAGTTTGAGGGTCATGTTAGAGCCTGTGGTATTGGATACCGTAGCGATTGGCATTAGGCCAAGTGGGAGTTTGTTAGTATTATGAGAGAAGTGTCTTAAGGCAATCGCCTTATGATTGTAAACATTTATTTTAATAAATAAAATTCACTAGTTGAGTATACATATTTGTGTATTTGATTGGGATCATAAACTCATCTACTGAATGTCCGCAATACAATTCACAGCATAAGAGAATTTGTGATGGGATCACAACTAGTGATTATCTCTACATGTGCAATTGTGAAGTATTGAAAATATCCCTAGTCGATGAATTGATAAATACGGACACTTTCAATTCTGTTGAGACTAGCATGGGTTATTCTTTAATCAGCTGATTCTCACTGGCTGGTGACATTGGGATGTCCGGAGATAAACATGGATGCTAGTTAAGGGAACTAGTTCATTGGAGTGACTAGCTGTAAAACTTCATATGGTAATCTATATAGATATGTCAGTGAAGTTCTTACTGCAGCTTAAGTGCGATGTTCCTTTGACTTGCGGTGTTCAAGTCATCTTGGTCATGGAGACTTATACTTTAACATCTTAAGCAAGCATCTCCAAGGAGGTGTGGACCCAGGATGATTGGGTATAAGCCGAAGTGCCCGAAGATGTTTGAATAGCCTACAAAGGATTCACTACTCCTTGCGAGGAGATGTATACCCAGGCCTATCGTCGGATTGTTACTCAAAGCCTCTGGCCAGAGCATGTCATGTTTAGAGTATGAGTCTCTTAAATAAATGAGAGTTTAGAAATCCAAAGGACGAGAAAGACTCTACTTGGGCTAGGTGTGACGTAGTCAGCCTAGTGGGGACTGACACACACAGACCATGTCCTGAACCAAGTGGGTATAAGATGGTGAAGGGAATGGGGCACGATTCATTAGAGCTGCAGAAGGGTTTCAGAATTACTTCTGAGGTCAACCGTTGATCTTTCGATTAATTGGGGGTCATGATGTACTACTAGGTGTCACTCATGATCGTTCTATAATTAGTTGATTATAGACGGCCAACATAAATCGAAAGCCTATTTAGTCACACGCACTACGAGTAATCCGAGGGATTTAAAACGAGTTGAAAATTGGATTTTCCGATCAAGAGAAATAAGTCGAATCTGAGTTAATCAGAGGCGCAACGGAAGCTAAAAATGGATAAGTCTTTTGAAGGCTTATTGGGCGAATTAAATGAGTTTAATTCGCGACCGGTTCGGCTCGGTTTGGCCTGCCAAAGAGGGTGCCAACCCCCTTTGGTTTGACCGGCCACAACATTGGGGAGAAACCAATTTAATTGGTTTAATTAATAATATAAATCTAGCGCGATTTGTTTTATAAATTATGGATAAATAAATTTGTATAAAGAAATTTATATAAAGAAATTTATAGAAATTTATTCTTTTTTATGGAAATTAAAATGATCCATGGAATGGTTTATTTTAATTTTATAAAATCAATTATGAATTGATTTTTCCATAATAAGAAAATTTATAAATTTCTTGTAATATTTATTTCATAATAAAAGGAGAGATGTATTTGTTTTATTATAAAATTAGTTATAATAAAACTTGGTTTAAACGGAATAATTCATAAAGAAAATTTATAGGATAAATTTCTTATGAAAAATTCCGTTAAAGGGGAGACTTGGCAAGGGAGAGGCTACTATATAAAGGAATTAAGGCTAGGCTTGATTTCCTTAATAGACTGATCAAGAGATTAACTCTCTCTCTCTCTCTCTCTCTAGGGCCGGCGCCCTTTCTCTCTCTAGGGCCGGCTCTCTCTCCTCCCCTAGGGCCGGTGCAAGCACCTAGGGTGCCCGTGAGTTTCCTCCACCAAGTTCGTGCCGAAGAATAAGAAGAAGCGGATCGCGACTCCTTCCTTCCTTTCCCGGAATTTTGATTCCGTTACTTGGTGGTTAGTTTCCATCCTTCTCTCTTGATTTTCTAGTTGTGTCTTTGGAGAATCTAGTAGTTCTCGTCGACACAAAACTCGTGGCTTTGCGAAGTCATCCCGAAGAGAACTCGGCGTGGAAGCGAATAAAGGTGGAGCTTCCAAGGGACGCTACGGTTGGATCTCGTCCCTTTCTTCGAGTTACGCGAGGTACAAAGTAAATTAGTTTACTTTTCTGTAAAGTTTTAATTTATGATTATGTCCACACACCATAAGGTTGCATGCTAGATACGTGGTTAAAATAATTTAGGAAATTATTTTATGCTAATTCTTCCGCTGCACGTAAAAATTTAAAATTTTACGAACCCGTATCCTTGTCGACATGCACCCGGTCCCAACAATTGCCACATGCATCCATCCATGTTATGCATTATATTTATGATAAGAATATTATGCAAAGTAAGTTTATGCAAGGTATGTTTATGCAAATGATTTTATGTATGTTTATGCTAATATATGATGTCATGATTTAATTGTGTTTATGCTAAGTTAGAATGCCATGATTTATTGATGTTTATGTTAAGTTAAAATGCCATGATTTTATTTATGTTTATGCTAGTTTAGGATGCCATGATTTATTTATGCTTATGCTAGTTTAGGATGCCATGATTTATTTATGTCTATGCTAGTTTAGGATGTCATGATTTATTTATGTTTATGCTAAGTTAAAATGCCATGATTTTATTTATGTTTATGCTAGTTTAGGATGCCATGATTTACTTATGTTTATGCTAGTTAGGATGCCATGATTTAATTATGTTTATGCTAAGTTAGGATGCCATGATTTTATTTATGTTCATGCTAGTAATGACGCCATGATTTAATTACGTTGTGCTAAGTTAGGATGCCATGATTTTATTTAGGTTCATGCTAAGAATGATTATGAGGTTATGTTTATTATGTCTATGTCTATGCCAAGTATTATGTCATGCTATGAATGTTTACGATGTTGATGTCTACGCCAAGTATTATGCCATGCTATGAATGTTTTATGGTTATGTTTATGCCATGCTACGAAGGTGATTAAGTTATGTTTATGCCATGACGAATGTATGCTAAGTGATGAAAAGGCTTATGTTCTAAGTAAAGCACTAAGTATGTTAATGTCTTATGTGCTCATGATTAAATGATGAATGGTTTTAGTGAGTAGGAAAGAGTCTTACTAGGCCTGTGTGCTTATAGTCTTATTTTCTTATACCGCAGATCATGCAAGGGGACAGTAAGGAAGCAGCAGGAGGGCATTAAAGCATGTGTGTGATAGTGACTTGGCCAAGAGAACATATGTTTGCTCGTCTTACGATAGAACTTTACCTTTACTATTAAGTACTTGAATGTGACTCTATGACATGATGCTAAAGTATAACATGATGCTAAGTATGACATGATATGATGCTAAGTATAAAGTTAATATGCCAAGTTCCATGTTATGATGCTAGGAATGGTAGTAAGTGCATGTAGGTGTATGTTTAAAGGTTTCCGCTGCATTATGATGTCTACATGCCCTAAGTATGTTAACGTAACGCCGCTTTATGAAAAGAAAGAAAAAAAAAAGTGGGCGTTACAGGTTGGTATCAGAGCAGTTACCATCTCACTACACACACATCAAGCCCTCTTCCTGCCGCTTCCAAGTAAGTACCTCTATGCATATCTTATGATAGTAAGTACTTTTAGGATACCATGTTCTTTAAATATGCAAGTATGAATGATGACTTATGATAGATGATGGAAAGTATTGCAAATATGAACGATATTTTATTTTATTTTATTTATTTATTTAGAATTTAATATAGGGGTAGGAATAACAATAACTCATATTATCCATACTTGTCCTTTATGAAGGAAAGCATGGCTAGAAGATAGAGTAACAAACTTAATGAGACTACTTCATTGCCCGACCTGATGCTCAATATATCTTATATCATAACCTATCTTAAGTCACATCATAAGACAATCATGTATATGTATTCTGCCTTATACATTAAGTCTAAGTGAGTCATAATATAATTAGTCATAAGTGTGACTCAACCTTATGTTCATAAACATGGTATTAATTGAGCACCATCATAATATTAGTGATTAAGGTGAACCTAGTATTAACATCATGTTATATAACCTGTACATTATATGAGTTACCAATCATATAATATAATTATATGATATTATATAAAGCAAATGATAATAATATGAGAGTGTGTACTAATATAAGATTATTATAAATATAACTATACTAATTCCTTACCATATAAGTATTGTCATAATTCACCTATCATATAGGTTCTTAATACGAGCCTACATACAGGTTGACATGTGTCATCTCTACCTATACGTTATTACTTATACATATTATTCCATAAGCAATTATAGGTATTATACCTATAATTTATATGATAAATAACTATAATTTATGATATTATGTATAACCTATAATATAGTCTCATGTAGGGAATTATATGATAGCCTACATACATAAGATTATAACACTCTCACCTATGTTAGCGTATAGTATTAGTTCCATTATACTAATGCTAATGTAATTAATGGTATAAGTCATACGGTATAACCTAAAACGATACGCATAGGGTAGTGTCCTAATTATATTAACACTTATTATAGATCATGTGTCCACTATATTTCCATAACTAATTATAAATATTAGTATTATCAATGTATATTTCACTATTATCTTATATATAATATATAAGATTACCTTAAGTTATTTTTATGGTAATGTAATAAATATAATCTCACTTATCATATAATAACCATTAACTAATGTAATTCATAGCTTAGGTTGTGAACTAAGATTTCGGAACCCAACTATTATTAGGTTTACCCATAATTATAATAAGTATATAATTATGATATATGCCTATAATTACATCATAGGGCTATTAATGGCACTAGTTCAATTATGACAATCATGTATGTCACTTATATCATCAAGGATATAAGTATAAATGGCCGTGAGTAAAATACACATAATCACGTATGTCAAATTGGCAATATTATGAGTTCCTTGGATTAAAGAATTAACCCTTATTCGATGCATCCGGGATCCACGAAAATGTATCAAGACCTGAAGGAGAAATTCTGGTGGTCCGGTATGAAGAGAGACGTGGCTCAGCATGTTAGTACTTGCCTGACCTACAAACGAGTGAAAGCAGAACACCAGCGACCCGGAGGAGTTCTGCAACCACTTTCGATTCCGGAATGGAAATGGGAAGATATATCGATGGATTTTATTTCAGGACTTCCCAAGACTACAAACGGGTATGATGGGGTTTGGGTAATTGTGGACAGGCTGACGAAGTCTGCTCACTTCCTAGCAGTCAAGATGACTTATTCGATTGAGCAACTAGCTCAATTATACGCTAGGGAAATAATTAGACTCCATGGAGTTCCCAAGACTATCACCTCTGATAGGGATGGTCGCTTTATCTCACGTTTTTGGGAGTGCGTCCAGAAGTCTCTGGGCACTAAACTGTGGTTCAGTACTGCTTTTCACCCTCAGACTGACGGGCAAACTGAATGAGTGAATCAAGTACTGGAGGATATGTTGAGAGTTTGTGCCCTGGATTTCAAAGGAAGTTGGTGCCGATATCTATGTTTAGCGGAATTCGCTTACAACAATAGCTACCAAGCTATTATCGGAATGGCACCTTATGAAGTTTTGTACGGGAGGAGATGTAGATCTTCAATCTGTTGGTACGAAGGTGGTGAAAAGAAGGCAATGGGGCTCACGACAGACCTAATCGACGACACCACCCGAGCGATACAGAACATTCGGCAACGGATAGAAACTGCTCAGAGCTGGCAGAAGAGTTATGCCGATGTCCGGCGTAGACCCCTGGAGTTTAATGTTGGAGATTGGGTGTTTCTGAAAGTGGTTCCTATGAAGGGGGTGACAAGATTTGGGAGGAAAGGAAAATTAAGTCCGCGCTACGTGGGGCCGTACCTGATTCTGAAAAGAGTTGGTAAGGTGGCATATGAGCTGGAGCTGTCTCCAGAGATGTCAGCTATCCATAACGTATTCCATGTGTCCCTGCTTAAAAAGTGTATTCCAAATATGGACCAAGTGATCGAGCCGCAGACGGTACAAGTGCAAGAGGACTTAAGTTATGAGAGCAGACCCATCCAGATTTTGGATAGGGAGGTCAAGAAACTGAGGAGTAAGGAGGTACCCTTAGTCAAGGTCCTATGACAAAGTCAACGGTTCGAGGAAGCTACCTGGGAACGCGAGGACGAGATGAGGCGCAAGTACCCGGAGTTATTCTAAGTTCGAGGACGAACTTTCACGAGGTATGGGGGATTGTAACGACCCGGAAAATTCTCTTAATATTTTCTTAAAATATTAAGCATGTCTAGATAATTTTCCGAGGGACCTAGAAATATTAGTACGAACCTTAGCCTAGAAATCCATGATTTTTCTCATTTAAATTGAGAAACTAAGTACTAATGGGCCTTATATGGGCTTTTCTAGTACCATGATTATTAGTGGATTTTAGGTAGAATTTAATATAAATATAAATGGATTTTAATTAGGAATATTAGTATGATTATGGGTGAGTTTTAGCATGGTTTCCTATTTAAATTAAGAAGTTAGGCACTAATGGGCCTTATATGGGCTTTCTAGTACCATGATTATTGATGAATTTTAGGAAAAAATTTATAGAAATATAAAGGGGTTTTAATGAGAAATATTAACATAATTATGGGGGAATTTTTAGGGGATTTTCGAATATTAGGAAAAATAAAATAAAAATAAAATGAAAAATTAATGCATGCACCAAGGATTTGAACCTTGGACCTCTTGTATAACCATGCATGCTCTAACCAACTCACCTAGCAAGGGATTTCTATGAGGAAATGAAATGGAGTTTGGTTAAGGCTTAGGGGAAGAGGAACAGACACCATGACTCTTCACTTACCCTCCTTAATGTGTTATAAAGAGGGGGTTTGGGAGTTTCTTTCTTCCTCCCTCATTCTAGCCGAAAATCTCAAGAGGAGATTTCCCTTGGAAAAGCTTCACAAGAGGGTCTCATCTCCAAGATCTAAAGGGTTCCCAAGGTTACAAGGGCTAGAGGTGACTTAAGGTCTAAGGAGTTCGACTTAAGGTCTAAGGAGTTCTTTTGATTCTCTATACTCAAGGTGAAAAATCAAGAAACCCCAAGGTAAGACTCCCTCACCTGTGGTATAATAGTTCCTTATGATTTCCATGATTTTTAGCATGATATATTGGTTGGTTTTTGGATTTGATGTTGAAAGGAAAGAAAACCAAGAACCCTAGGTTTATGGGTTTCGGCCACAAGGATTTTTAGGTCTATAATTATGCTAAAAATCTTTATAATGTTGTTTAATGTTCTCTTATGATGTTTAGAGATTAAATATAATTTTTAGGAATTTTTGGGGTACCCTAGAATACCCTAGGGTTTCGGCCAACATCAAGAACTCATGTGTAGGGTTGGGTTTAAAACCTCAAGTATATGTTTTATGTTTTATCATGATATAAGGGAGATGGAGGGTGTTTATGTGAATGTTTCACATGGCCTAGAGACCCTATAGGTTTCGGCCAAGTACCCTAAAAGGGTGGAATGTTAGGACTTGTTTCAAGTAAGGGCCCCAATGGCCCTATGGTAAGGTATGGTTGGTGTTTAAGCATTTGATTTGGGGTTTTAATGGAATTTCTCCATGCCCCCATGGCCTTGAAGTTTCGGCCAAGAGCAAGACTAGGGTTAAAGGATTAGGGTTGGTCTTAAGTATGAACTCAAATGTTTCCTATGGCCTAGTATGAATGTAGGAGATGTTGTTTGGGAAGTTAGGTGAAGTTTCATGGACCTAGGGTTTCCTTGGGTCTTTAGGCCAAGGATCTAACCTAGGGCTAGGGTTGGGTTAAACCTACCAAGATGCTTGGGTATAGGTTATTAAGATGTATGTTTAAGTAAGGTGGAAGAATTCTATGTTAACCAAACCCTTAGTTTATATGTCATGAACTATATGATTAGGTCATCAATGTTTAGACATGTGCCATGATTTATGAAGGATATGTAGGTATGCCATGTTCTATGAATAAAATGTATGTATGCCATGTCTTATGAATGATATGTATGTATGTCATGTTTTATGAATGATGATGCATGCCATGTTTTATGAAAGAAGATGCATGTCATGTTATGAATGAAAGATGATGCTTATGTCTTTAAGGCATAAATATGCTAAACGGCACGGTCGATGGTCGACGGTACGACGGTCGTGAGGACCGGTAAATGGGCCGGTAGACGGGCCGAGCCGTAACAAGTTATGCTATGTTAAAGATGCCATGAATGTCTTATGAATGATGAAGCATGTAAAGTATTTTACTTTATGAATGGGCTTGTACCGGACCGAAGTATGGGTCCAAGGGATGGGCACCTTAAGAACGCCCCGGTTCTGGACTACCGACTATGCTATCAACGGTTCTGGCACTACCGAAGCTGTGCAACAGGGATGGGCACCTTAAGAACGCCTCGGTTTGGGGACTACCGACTATGCTGTCCTTAAGCTAGTAGGTCGAGGCTAGCTACCTCGTATTTACTTAGGGATGCGCGCTTATGATGAATGAATGTGGTACAAGCCAGGGCCCAATGAATGATATGATTATGTTAAAGTATTTAAAAGCATGTTTTTAAAGATTAAGCATCCTTATATATATATATGCAATTGCCACATGCATCCATCCATGTTATGCATTATATTTATGATAAGAATATTATGCAAAGTAAGTTTATGCAAGGTATGTTTATGCAAATGATTTTATGTATGTTTATGCTAATATATGATGTCATGATTTAATTGTGTTTATGCTAAGTTAGAATGCCATGATTTATTGATGTTTATGTTAAGTTAAAATGCCATGATTTTATTTATGTTTATGCTAGTTTAGGATGCCATGATTTATTTATGCTTATGCTAGTTTAGGATGCCATGATTTATTTATGTCTATGCTAGTTTAGGATGCCATGATTTATTTATGTTTATGCTAAGTTAAAATGCCATGATTTTATTTATGTTTATGCTAGTTTAGGATGCCATGATTTACTTATGTTTATGCTAGTTAGGATGTCATGATTTAATTATGTTTATGCTAAGTTAGGATGCCATGATTTTATTTATGTTCATGCTAGTAATGACGCCATGATTTAATTACGTTGTGCTAAGTTAGGATGCCATGATTTTATTTAGGTTCATGCTAAGAATGATTATGAGGTTATGTTTATTATGTCTATGTCTATGCCAAGTATTATGTCATGCTATGAATGTTTACGATGTTGATGTCTACGCCAAGTATTATGCCATGCTATGAATGTTTTATGGTTATGTTTATGCCATGCTACGAAGGTGATTAAGTTATGTTTATGTCATGACGAATGTATGCTAAGTGATGAAAAGGCTTATGTTCTAAGTAAAGCACTAAGTATGTTAATGTCTTATGTGCTCATGATTAAATGATGAATGGTTTTAGTGAGTAGGAAAGAGTCTTACTAGGCCTGTGTGCTTATAGTCTTATTTTCTTATACCGCAGATCATGCAAGGGGACAGTAAGGAAGCAGCAGGAGGGCATTAAAGCATGTGTGTGATAGTGACTTGGCCAAGAGACCATATGTTTGCTCGTCTTACGATAGAACTTTACCTTTACTATTAAGTACTTGAATGTGACTCTATGACATGATGCTAAAGTATGACATGATGCTAAGTATAACATGATATGATGCTAAGTATAAAGTTAATATGCCAAGTTCCATGTTATGATGCTAGGAATGGTAGTAAGTGCATGTAGGTGTATGTTTGAAGGTTTCCGCTGCATTATGATGTTTACATGCCCTAAGTATGTTAACGTAACGCCGCTTTATGAAAAGAAAGAAAAAAAAACGGGCGTTACAGTTAGCCTTTGCAGCCCATAAAAGATTTAAACTTTACCAAATGGATGTTAAATCAGCCTTTCTGAATGGGTTTATCAAAGAAGAAGTCTATGTAGGACAACCCCCCGGTTTTGAGGACTTAGAAAAACCCGACTATGTTTACAAACTGAACAAGGCACTTTATGGACTAAAACAAGCACCTAGGGCATGGTATGAACGCCTATCAACTTACCTCATTTCTAAGGAATTTAACCAAGGATAAATTGACTCAACTCTCTTTGTTAAAACCTTAGAAAAGGACATCTTCATTGCCCAAATCTATGTTGACAACATAATTTTTGGATCCACCAACTCAAACTTCTTAAAAGAATTTGTAAAAATAATGGAAAACGAATTCGAAATGAGCTTAGTTGGTGAGCTCAACTTCTTTTTAGGACTACAAATTAAGCAAACTAGGGATGTAAATTATGCTCATCAATCCAAATATGCTATGGAGTTAATAAAGAAATTTAAAATGGATAACTCCAAAAGCATAAGTACCCCTATGGCCACAAATGTAAAAATTGATAGTGACCCTGAAGGTAAACCTATAGACCTTAAACTATATCGAAGTATGATTGGAAGTCTACTTTACCTTGCAGCTAGCAGAACTGATATCCTATTCTCAGTAGGAATGTGTGCTAGATACCAAACCTGTGCTAAGGAAACGCACTTAGCAGCCCTAAAAAGAATACTTAGATACATTAAGGGCACCCTAAATGTAGGGATTTGGTATCCTAGGACCTCAACTTTTGACTTGTCAAGATACTCTGATTCTGACTATGCTGGATGCAAACTAGATAGAAAGAGTACAAGTGGAAGCTGCCAACTTTTAGGAAATAGTCTAGTCAGTTGGTGCAGTAGAAAGCAACACTGCGTAGCTCTATCCACAACCGAAGCAGAATATGTTGCTTTAGGACAGTGTGTAGCACAACTCCTATCAATGATGCACACTCTTAAGGAATTCCAGCTTGATTACACCCAAACCAAAGTCTACATTGATAACATAAGTTCAATTAATCTAACTAAGAACCCAATCTAACACTCTAGAACAAAACATATAGAGGTTAAACATCACTTCGTAAGAGATCATGTAGCCAGGGGTGAAATAGTCCTTAAGCATGTAGACTCAAAATCAAACTTAGCTGATATCTTCACCAAAACCTTACCTGAGTCTGAGTTCAGCTCACAAAGAAGGCAGTTAGGGTTATGCTTAGTAGAATAGGACTGCTCTACTTATGTTTTTGTTTTATTTCTTATTTGTTATTTAAATTTATTTAAAAAATCATTTTCGTCTTGAAATTTAAAATCATTTCCGACTTAGTTTTTTTGAAAAACCTACCCCCTTCAAAACTTGGGCTTTTTCGCAAATGGACTTAGCTTAGGCCCTAACCCTAGAACTGCATGCACCTATAGATCTAGAAGCCAGCATCTCACAAGCACCTTAGGATACTTTTGATTGATAACCTAGACTAGGTTGAGATGCTTACGTCTATGCCTTGATTCAAGATGCTTTAAGTAGTGCATCTGCTGTAATTGGGGCAATAAATACCAATTGAACAGTAATCAGGTTAAGTGTCAAGCTTAGAAAATCTAACTTGATCAGATCACTTAACTTGACTAACCCTAGCAAAAGCTACTGTATATAATAGTTAGTAAGTAGCTAACTGGGTTAGACAGGACCCGAAAGAGAAAATTTAAATTGATTTGGTCCAGTTTATGCATAGAATTGGTTTAATACAACACTTTATTTTCCTTACTCAATTTTTTTGCTATATTTTTTTTATATATGGCAATGGGGAAGAGATTGGAAAGGAGAGAAAAGAAGGTTTAAAAAAATTCAAATTAAATTTTTTTAAACTTTTATCTCCTTTTTTCAAAAAGTAAAGTAATTCAAAACACTTTTTGAAAACTTTCTAAGTACTTAACTCAAAAAATGTTTTGAAAAACGTTCTAAGTACTTAAACTCAAGAATGTTTTGAAAAATGTTCTAAGTACTTAAACTCAAAAATGTTTTGAAAAACGTTCTAAGTGTTGGTGCCCCGGTTGGTTTTGATGCGATCAACTAAGTTAGGTTAGGTCCTGTTGGTTTTAAACCCTCTGCTAAGTGTGCAGGAACATAGGTACGGAGGAAGTCGAGCGTAAGATGCAGCGGACGAGAAGGATTGCGCGGGGAAGTGAGCCGACGGGCTTGGTGCAATCCGAGGGACGCGGAAGTTGCGGAAGAGTACGCCGGTGGACCAAGAAGGACGTGCGCGACGTCCGAGGGACAAGAAGCCGAGAGGAAGGACGCTTGAGGGGCGAAAGGCTGGAGTCGGGTTCGGGTGAGCCTAATTCCAGTTGGTTAGAAATCACCCAGAAGATCTACTTACGAACAGTCAAGTTGCCTTTGACTTGGACTTGGATCAAGACGGGCGCAACGTCTTTTATAAAAGCTTTTATATTAAAGCTTTTATTAAAGCTTTTAATTAAAGCCGATTATAGCTTTTAATTAAAGCTTTTATTAAAGCTTTTAATTAAAACCGATTATCAAGGCTTGAAGAAATCAAAAGTTATCAAGTCTTGAAGAAGCTTTTTCAAAGATGAAGCGGGCTTGAAGAAGTCAAAAGTTATCAAGTCGTGGAGAAGCTTTTTAATCCGATTAAGATAAAGCGTGCCTTTGATTAATAATATTTATCTCTTTTAATTAGAGTTTAAAATCTGGTTGAGATAATCTTAGATCTACGATCAAGATGTAACTCAATCTTGTATCAACGATCAAGATCATATCACTCAACCTATAAATAGCCTTAGAGATTTAGATTCAAAGTAATTCATTTTTTTTCTTGTAATTCTCTGTAAAGTCTAGTGTGCTTCAGTTGTAAGGCTTCTCCGCCACAAGGAGAGTTTTTTTTCTTTAACCGTCTTGGAAGCAACGACCAAGTTGCAACCAAGTTTTTTTTATAGACAAATTCCTCCATTTCTTTTATTTATTAGCCAGCCGTCTATTCACCCCCTCTAGCCGGACCAACCCGATCCAACAAGTGGTATCAGAGCCAAGTTGCCGCAGAAGGACTAACCGCCAACTGCAGCAATTTTTAAGATGGTTGGACCAGCAATATACCCGCCTAAATTTGAGGGGGAGTTTGCGGCATGGAAACGGAAGATGCAGGAATTTTTTACTACAGATTATGAATTATTAATTATTATGAAAAATGGCTATGCAGCTTCCAAAGACAATGAAGGAAAGATCAAGGATCCTGATTCTTGGAACAAGAAGGAACAAGTTGATGCTGTAGGAAACGGAAAGGCAGAATTTCATCTGCTAACCGTCCTCCCAGAGCAAGATGTGAACCGGATCGGTAAGTACGAATCGGCGAAGGAACTTTGGGAAAAGTTCTTGGAACTGCACGAAGGAACCTCGGAAGCAAAACTTGCGCGACGAGATGTTCTTCGAAGCTGACTGACCAATCTACGGATGGAAGACGGAGAATCTGTTGTGAGATTACATGCAAAGGTAAAAGAACTAATCACAAGCCTCGAAAATCTCGGAGAAAAAGGTAACTAACCTCGATGCTCAAAGGTACGCTCTAAACGCGTTTCCGAGAACCTCGGAATGGACCTCGGTAATTGATGCATATTATATTTCAAAAAATCTAGAAATAAGTACTTTAGAAGAGTTGTTTTCTACTTTAGAACTTCACGAATCACGCTTTGTAGAAAAGAACAGGAAAGCTGACAATATTGCGCTAAAAACAAGGAAGATCCAACTCGACGAAGAATCTTCAGCGAATGATGAAGAAACAGCACTAGTGGTAAGAAAATTATGTAAATACATTAATACTAACAGCTTAAAAAAGGTGCAGAGAAAGAAAAAATGAACGGTCCGATGCTACAATTGCAATGAGGAGGGACACCTTAAAGATCAGTGCCCTAAACTCAAGAACCAGCCAAAGAAGAAAAAGACACTAAAAGCCACCTGGGACGAGACCTCGTCAGATGAATCGGAAGCCGAAGAGTTTGTCGGACTTGCATTGATGGCAAGCCACCAAGACGAAGATGAAGAAAGCACCTCGGGAGAAAGCAGCAATGAAGAGGAAGATCCTAACTTCGAAACCGACCCGGTAAGTGAGGTATGTCTACTTCCACCTGCTCGAATCTACTCGGTAATAAAATCCATGCTTAAGTCAATGAATAAATTGGAGATAGAAAACTCTGAGTTAAAAGAAAGATTTGGCATTGTATGCTCATCTGTTCTATCCGACCAATTGAAAACAGAAAATGAAAATTTGAAGAATTTAGTGGAGAAATTAGAAAATGATATTGCATGTTTAAGAATTAAAAAGAATTTTTATCCTGAAAATCTGAATTGGTATGTTAAAAATCATAGGGGCCAGCTTAGAAAAATTCCTAGAATTATATTCCTCCAAAGTTTTTGATTAACCCCGTAGATGAAAATTTATTTTGGGTCTCAAAATCAATATTGAATTAATTTTCTGGTATTTATGAAAAATAAAACTGACTAATATTTTGTTTCTTTATGTCCTTTATCATTTGTTAAATGTTTTTAAGAAATTATTTCGATCGGAGTTTACTAGAGAAAACTAATTTTATATTTTTGAGTACTTGGCATACTTATCATGAATTTATTAGGATTTTTGTTAAATAATTTTCATATTTGTATGAATTTAATAATAAAAAAATTAAGTGAAATTTATATTTTCCCTTCCCTATTTTTTATCCCATTTTTGCTGTGATCAAAGGGGGAGAGTAGTTTATGTTCAGGGGGAGGTTATGTACATGATTGCAAAATTGTTTTATGCTTAATACTGTTACAATATTTTTTGTTTGTTGTTTATCCCTAACTAAACTTGGGTTGATGCACATCAAAAAGGGGGAGTTTGTTGGTGCCCCGGTTGGTTTTGATGTGATCAACTAAGTTAGGTTAGGTCCTGTTGGTTTTAATCCCTCTGCTAAGTGTGCAGGAACTTAGGTACGGAGGAATTCGAGCGTAAGACGCAACGGACGAGAAGGATTGCGCGGGGAAGTGAGCCGATGGGCTTGGTGCAATCCGAGGGACGCGGAAGTTGCGGAAGAGTACGCCGGTGGACCAAGAAGGACGTGCACGACGTCCGAGGGACGAGAAGCCGGGAGGAAGGACGCTTGAGGGGAGAAAGGCTGGAGTCGGGTTCGGGTGAGCCTAATTCCAGTTGGTCAGAAATCACCCAGAAGATCTACTTACGAATAGTCAAGTTGCCTTTGACTTGGACTTGGATCAAGACGGGCGCAACGTCTTTTATAAAAGCTTTTATATTAAAGCTTTTAATTAAAGCTTTTATTAAAGCTTTTAATTAAAGCTGATTATAGCTTTTAATTAAAGCTTTCATTAAAGCTTTTAATTAAATTAAAACCGATTATCAAGGCTTGAAGAAGTCAAAAGTGATCAAGTCTTGAAGAAGCTTTTTCAAAGATGAAGCGGGCTTGAAGAAGTCAAAAGTTATCAAATCGTGGAGAAGCTTTTTAATCCGATCAAGATGAAGCGTGCCTTTGATTAATAATATTTATCTCTTTTAATTAGAGTTTAAAATCTGGTTGAGATAATCTTAGATCTATGATCAAGATGCAACTCAATCTTGTATCAACGATCAAGATCATATCACTCAACCTATAAATAGGCTTAGAGATTTAGATTCAAAGTAATTCATTTTTTTTCTTGTAATTCTCTCTAAAGTCTAGTATGATTCAGTTGTAAGGCTTCTCCGCCACAAGGAGATTTTTTTTTGCTTTAACCGTCTTGGAAGCAACGACCAAGTTGCAACCAAGTTTTTTTTATAGACAAATTCCTCCATTTTTTTATTTATTAGCCAACCGTCTATTCACCCCCCCTCTAGCCGGACCAACCCGATCCAACACTAAGTATTTAACTCAAAAAATGTTTTGGAAAATTTTCTAAGTGCCCAACTCGAAAATATTTTTGGAAATTTTTTTTTCTAACTTGAAAATCCCTTTTGAGAATTTTCTAAGTATTGAAAAACTGAAAAACTTTTCATTTTATGATAAGACAAGGACGTAGAAATATTTTCAAAAACCCCACGTATTCTTGAAAAACTCAGGGGGAGATTTCTTCCAGGGGAAGGAAATTAAGTATTTTACTTGCTTTATTAACTTAACTTTTTGAACTGTGTTGCCATAAATCATAAAGGGGGAGATTGTTGGTGTAGGTAGCACCTAAGTCAAACCTGAGTTTTGATAATGGCAAAGGGTTCAGAAGTTAAGATGTTATTGTGATTTAACTTGTTCACTGAGTGTGCAGGAAGAAGTCCTAGGTACACTAGGCAAGAAGTCCTGACAAAGGGTTGGGCAAAGAAGTCCTGGTTAAGGACTGGGCAAGAAGACCTGACCGAAAGTCGGGCAAAGAAGTCCTGGTCGAGGATTGGGCAAGAAGTCCTGGCAAGGGGCTAGGTACTGAAGACCTGACCGAAAGTTGGGCACGAAGACCTAGTCAGTTGGATTGGGCATAAGTCCAACCGGAGGAGCCGGTTGGCAAAAGGTAAACTCTCCTGAAAGGAGTAGGTGAGGACGCGTTCCTCGTCGAGGAAACAGTAGGCGTCGGTTCCACCTAGGGTTCCAATTGGGAGACCCGAAGTCAGAACCAGACAGCTACGATTGTAAATAATAACTAACACTCTTGCCTCGTTTGTTTTGGAACTAACCTTGGTTATAGGGACCGAAGGATTGTGTTTCTGCAGCTCAGACGCCACAAAGGAGTGGGGTGGTTCACTGGGCTAGGCGCCTGGGAGGTCACGGGCGCACAAGGTCAAGGGCAAAAACTACCAAGAAGCAAGACTGCTTCGAAACCACACTCGTCTAGGCGCCCAGGAGGTCCCGGGTGCCCAAGGTCAAAGCCAAAGCGGTCATCGAAGCAAATCTGCCACGAAGCCATTGGACCAGGTCAACTCAGGCGCCCGAGAGGTCCCGGGCACCCCAGTCAGCCCAGGTGTTGAATCGAAGTGGATAAGCACTGACCGAGCTGCGGATTGAGGTTCTCGTAGGTGAAGGCACGTGTCAGGCGCCCCAACGGATCAGGCGCCCCCATGGGCACTACAAAAGGGGCTCGACCCCAAGGCTTCAGAATCAATTCTTTCCAACGCTCCAAACACTTTCGCTCTCGTGCTGCGCTCCGGCAAAGTTCCATTTCGAGATTTCAGTGCCGACGACGACCCTCTGCTTCGAAATTCGATCCATCTCGTGCGTCAGTAAAGTTTTAAATTTACTAAAGTGTTGTAATTCAGTTTTCAAATTCTATATTTGTACTTTCAATCTGTAAGAATTTTTCCGAATATAGAATTGCCCAATGTAAACGGTCAAGGACCATGAGACTTGGAGTAGGAGCCGACCGCGACTCCGAACCAAGTAAAAAATCTACTTGTGTTCTTGTGCACTTGATTTCTTTCCGCTGCGTATTTGCTCTTTCTTAGTCTGAAAAGTTTTTAACGATATTCACCCCCCCTCTATCGTTTTCTTCGATCCAACATCATTCTCTTCTCTCTCAATTCGTGTATTGAGTTGTGGATTGCTATTTACTTATCTCATGGTTTTATTTCTCCTTCTCCATGGAGTAAATTCTCTATATTCTAGGATTAAGGGTCTAACTATGATATAATGGTGTTTGAAGATGCCGACGGGTCTTTGAAAATGATGACTTCATATTAATGAACTGTCGATATCTCAATCAATCCTATTTTCAGGAGATCACTCCTCATATTATTGAGATTATCACTCATTTCGGATTAGAAAAGTTAGTATATTGTCAGCATTATGTTAATTTTGACCTCTGCAAGGAGTTTTATGTCAATCTTACATGTAGTAGTCCCGATGATGGGACGTATGAGTCTATGGTACAGGGAGTTACCATTCCTTTCTCATCTGCATTACTAGGATCATTTCTAGGGTGTCGGGTTTCGGAAAACCCATTTACATGTTTTCCCACTGTCACTGAGCCACTATCATTATCTAATGTCACCATTGATCAAATTCATCATCATTATTTTGATAATCCTCGACCTCCTCTAGAGCATATCTTTATAGCTAGGTGTATGAGTCCAGTTAGCAACATCTTGTATAAAATTATCCTAGACTGCATTCTGCCTATTGTCACCAAGGGGAGGTCAAAGATTCGGCTACCTCACTTGGTAATGATGTATGCGTTAGAGAGGATGCTAGACATTGACATCACCCGGCATGTATACGCATCTATTGTACATTTTTCGCATGACGTCAATAGGAAGATCTACATGACATTCAGTCATATTTTGACAGAATTCTTCTTATCTAGAGGTATTAGAGTCATAGAGGTCAAACTCATACGCTGTCTAAGGACTATGACTAGATAGATTCTCGGTAGCTCTCCTTGGCTGGAATCGAGAGGCGGTAGGGAGTGATGGTCTAGCGACGCCATCATGCTTCTTCCAACTCTGATGATGAGGAGGAGGCAGCACCTGCTACTGCACCTACTACTGCTCCAGCTGGGATTATGAAGGAGCGGTTCTCCCGACTAGAGGCAGAGGTTCATGGACTTAGGGAGGACTTCCAAGGTTTTCAAGGGGAGGTTCACGGTCTCAGCGAGCATTTTTAGAGTTTCTAGCAGTGACAGGATGACATGTATGAGATGATGCTGCACTGGAACCTGATGTATCAGGGCCCTCGTCCTCCTCCTGGCGATGATGATGCATAGCTTCCGCATGACTTGGGCATAGTAGTGTTGAGAGTCTGTTTAGATTGAGTATGCTCTTTTATTCTCTCTCAAACACTACATTTCATATTGTATTATTTGAGAATTTCGGGGTTATGGCCCTTGTAGTACTTATCTATGGTTCCATATGAATTTCTAATTCACTTATTATATTTTCTTATAAGAAATGGTTTTACTTTAATTATGAAGTATACGTGCATGATATATATGATGAATTTCAAATTACCTTGCTATTATGATTGTATGAAGAATTCAATATATCTTTTATCAAGGGTTTATGGTATAAAGGGGGAGCTTTCAATTCTGTTGAGACTAGCATGGGTTATTCTCTAGTCGATGAATTGATAAAAAATCTACATGTGCAATTGTAAAGTATTGAAAATATCCCTAGTCGATGAATTGATAAAAAACGGACACTATCAATTCTGTTGAGAATAGCATCGGTTATTCTCTAATCAGCTGATTCTCACTGGCTGGTGACATTGGGATGTCCGGAGATAAACATGGATGCTAGTTAAGAGAACTAGTTCATTGGAGTGACTAGCTGTAAAACTTCATATGGTAATCTATATAGATATGTCAGTGAAGTTCTTACTGCAGCATAAGTGCGATGTTCCTTTGACTTGCGGTGTTCAAGTCATCTTGGTCATGGAGACTTATACTTTAACATCTTAAGCAAGCATCTCCAAGGAGGTGTGGACCCAGGATGATTGGGTATAAGCCGAAGTGCTCAAAGATGTTTGAACAGCCTACAAAGGATTCACCACTCCTTGCGAGGAGATGTATACCCAGGCCTATCGTCGGATTGTTACTCAAAGCCTCTGGCCAGAGCATATCATGTTTAGAGTGCGAGTCTCTTAAATACATGAGAGTAATTAGAAATCCAAAGGACGAGAAAGACACTACTTGGGCTAGGTGTGACGTAGTCAGCCTAGTGGGGACTGACACAAATAGACCGTGTCCTGAACCAAGTGGTTATAATATGGTGAAGGGAATGGGGCACGATTCATTAGAGCTGCTGAAGGGTTTCAGAATTACTTCTGAGGTCAAACCGTTGATCTTTCGATTAATTGGGGGTCATGATGTACTACTAGGTGCCACTCATGATCGTTCTATAATTGGTTGATTATAGACGACCAACATAAATCGAAAGCCTATTTAGTCACACGCACTACGAGTAATCCGAGGGATTTAAAACGAGTTGAAAATAGGATTTTCCAATCAAGAGAAATAAGTCGAATCTGAGTTAATCAGAGGCGCAACGGAAACTTAAAATGGCTAAGTCTTTTGAAGGCTTATTGGGCGAATTAAATGAGTTTAATTCGCGATCGGTTCGGCTCGGTTTGGCCGGCCAAAGAGGGTGTTAAACCCCTTTGGTTTGGCCGGCCACAACAAGGGGAAAAACCAATTTATTTGGTTTAATTAATAAAATAAATCTAGCGCGATTTGTTTTATAAATTATGGATAAATAAATTTGTATAAAGAAATTTATATAAATAAATTTATAGAAATTTATTCTTTTTATGGAAATTAAAATGATCCATGGAATGGTTTATTTTAATTTTATAAAATCAATTATGAATTGATTTTTTCATAATAAGAAAGTTTATAAATTTCTTATAAAATTTATTCCATAATTAAAGGAGAGAAGTATTTGTTTTATTATAAAGTTAGTTATAATAAAACTAGGTATAACGGAATTATTCATAAGAAAGATTATAAGATAAATTTCTTATGAAAATTAATTCCGTTAAGAGAGAGACTTGGCAAGGGAGAAGCAACTATATAAGGAACCAAAGGCAAGCCTTGAATTCCTAATCAATTAATCAAGAGATTAGTTGTTCTCTCTCTCTCTACACACCTCTCTCTCTAGGGTCGGCGCCCCTCTCTCTCTAGGGCCGGCTCTCTCTCCTCCCCTAGGGCCGACGCAACTCCCAAGGTGGGCGTGAGCTTCATCCACCAAGACGACCTCGGAGAAGAAGAAGTGGCTCACATCTCCTTCCTTCTCGGAATTTAGATTCCGTCTCTTGGTGATTAGTTTCCTTTCTTCTCTCTTGATCTTCTAGTTGTGCCTTTAGAGAATCTAGTAGTTCTCGTCGGTACAAAACTCGTGGCTTTGCGAAGTCATCCCGAACAGAACTCGGCGTGGACGCGAATAGAGGCGGAGCTTCCAAGGGACGCTACGGTTGGATCTCGTCCAATACTTCGAGTTACGCGAGGCATTAAAGTAAATTAGTTTACTTTTCCGCAAAGTTTAATATATGATCATGTCCACACATCATAAGGTTGCATGCTAGATACGAGGTTAAAATAATTTAGGAAATTATTTTATGCTAATTCTTCCGCTGCACGTAATTTTATAAAATTTTACGATCCCGTATCTTTGTCAACATGCACCCGGTCCCAACAGTGGTATCAGAGCCGGTTAGTGTTCGACATAATCATATAATTGTTTTGTGGAAAACTTTGTCATAATCTCAATTTTGGAAAAATTTTCAATTATGAAAATTTTCCAATTATTATAAGTTTTAGATTTAGGAATTTCAAAGTTTGGAAATCCTCATGAAATTTCGCAAACGTTTGAAATATCCTAGTTTCTGAAATTTTAAGATAATTGTGAAAACTTCCCATCTTGGGAAACTTTCCAATTTTGGAAATTTTCTATTTTAGAAATTTTCCAACTTTGGAAATATGTAAGTTTTCTTTGTACCAGAAACTTACAATTATTCTGAAAACCTATTATGAAATCTCGCAATTTTGGGCACTTTCTTTTAAGAAAGTCTAGACAAATTTATGGACAATTAATTGACAATTAAATTTGAATTGGTTTTTAAATTGACAACAAAATTCTTTATTTTGGATTGAGCATCGGGGAGCCGTCCAATTTAAAGTTAGTTGTTGTAATTTAATTTCCCAATTTTAAATGAAATTGTCATGTTTAATTTGGTTGCGCTTCCGAAGCGGACCAAATTGGATTTCCAACAAATTACTTTTCTTTGGGTATCTGAGCCTCGGGGAGCCACCCTTAGAAAACGATTTGTTGTAATTAATTAAATCCATGAATAAAATATGTTTTAAGAGGTGATGCTCTTATATATTGTTGTCTCCAAAATTAATTAGGAAAATGGTTTCCTATAGAGTTTCTTAAATGAGATTTTCATGAAAATAATATGTGGTTGAATTAAGGGAATTGTCTCTTAATTTAACAAGTTTTGATTTAGAGAAATCAAAGTCTTGAACATATTATTTCCGAAATTGATTATGACAATTTAGGAAATTGTTTCCCAAAACAATTCCTTCAATAAAGTATGAAATTAGAATTAGGAAATCTGGTTTCCTAATTCAATTAATGAGACTTGATAACTTAAGTCACATACATACTTTATTAAGGATATCGTTAGTCATGACATAATTATATGTCATGAATGTGCATTAAAAGGAAAAAGATGAGACCAAAAACCCCTTACAAAATATTAAGGTCAACACCTTCCATTAATATGGTTAGAATCGGAGTTTTGTTTCTCGTTTGGGTTGATGGACACATCCATGCCCGACTTGAACCTCAACATGTTCAAACCATGGAATTAGTTTAAGAATAATATAGTTGGAGTCAGAGGTCAATCCTTCGTTTTGGTTGTTGGACACATCCAAGCCTGACTAAACGGTTGAATGAGCTCCAACCATATTAAAACTATTTCTTGATTAATGGGTCAGCCTTAAGCTTGGAACATCGATTTGTTGTGCCACAGCCAAGGTCGATGTAAAGAGAGGTGCAGTTGGGTGCTATGTATAATGATGCATACTTGTTAATGAGTTAACAACCCAATGATTTATGCAAATATTCAATTAGTTGATAGCATAAAGTGATAGTTACATATATGTGATATGTAATCGGTATAATTACCTACCTTCATAGCTAAGAATAACTTGATGGCCACAGCCATGGTGGTTTGATAAGTACCATTTTTGTGATTATTTTAGATGTTAAAATCCATGTTTGATCCATGTTTTTATTGCTTAATTCTGATTTTACCCTAGGTTTTGGAACTTTATCTTATTTTGGACTTAATTGCAAAATTACATTAAATGGATTAATTGGCCACTAAATTTTGGATCTATTTTTGTAGGCACCAAAGGTTCAAGGACTTAGGGCATATTGGGTCAAACTTGAGTCGGATGTGAACCGGATCGATTATCAAGCCTACGATTAATCCGGGCCGTCCGATTCAAGAGCGGCTAGATCTGAGCCATCCGGGACGATCTGAAGCAATCCGAGCTAGGGTTAGGGTTGATCAAGCTCTATGATCAAGATCTGAAGTTTCATCCCAATCAGAGCTAAATCAACCGTTGGATCAAGCAAGGAGGGCTCTAGAGCGTCCATTCACAGATAGAGTTGATCTGGACCATCCGTTGCATATCTGGAGGATCCGAGCTACCACAAGGCAGATCCTGACCCCAGATCATCATCATAAAAGTTTGGCTCCAATCAGATCAAGATCTACCGTTGGATCTCCTCCAATAATCTGAGCCGTCCATTGTTTCTATTAATCAAAAAATCAGCGCACCATCCTCGTCGCGTCTCCGCCGCTGTTCATCGTTCTTCTTCGTTCTTCCTTAGTTTCTTAGTTAGTTTCTTCATCCAAGGGGCGCGACCCCTTAAATCCTTCATTAGATCAAGTGTTAGGTCAGTGGGGAGAGCTCACAGAGGAATTTCCAGCTTGAATTTTGCCCAAGGACAGAGTTTCGTGAGGTTTCAGTAGCTTTGTCACTCGAGTTCGTCATCCCTGTTGTGAACCATTTCATTTCATCCGAGCTAGCCGGAGGGGTTCCCTGGAAGGCTCGGAGCATTCCCATTTCGTTGGCGCAATCCACCACAGCAGAGTTGAAGAATTCGAAGGCTGTTTTCAGCTTGAGCGGAGTTTGGATGGATTTGAATCGCAGAGCTATTTTTCTACTGATTTGCTGAGCTTGCGGGTTCGAGGCTCACTCTTGCTTGACGACCAAGAAGCATTTGAGCTAGGGAGTGATTGAGGAGTAGTTTCATTGGTTAATTTTAGTTCTTTAGCTGTAATGTCGTTTCTGTCATTTAATTTCAGTTTTAATTTCAGTTTCAGCTGTTTTAATCTCATTTTCGTTATTGCTTAGTAGTTGTTAGCTACAATTCAGCCTCTTAGTTAGTTAAATTGTTTGTTAATGACTAGTTACTTTTAAATTCAGTGCATATTCTGTTTTCCAGCTTTTGTATCAGAATTCTTTGATTTCAGCATGCGTATCAAAGCTGTCCTGTTCTACTTTGGCAATTTTCAGTTATATCTTGTGCGTATCAGTTCTTTCTCATCTTTTCCTAAGCATTAGATATGTGCCTTAGCATCTCAGTTCTTTATTTGATCTGCATTTAGGTAGTATTTGTATTTCAATGCAGGTTCTGTTTTCTGAAATTGACTCTGCATATCTGATAACCTGCTGCGTATCATTTTGTTGAACCTGTTTTTGCACAACAAATCTGATTTGGTTTCTGCATTTGGTGCCCAACGAGTTTTAGTTTGCCTTCCTAGTTTTCAATGTAGTTTATTCCAATTACAGAGCATTCCATATCAATTACTGCAATTCAGTTTCATGCTTGCAACTACTATCATTGCTGCATGTTCAGTTATCGATTTTGAATTCTGGTTAAGTGGATATAAGTACTTCCTAATCCTTAATGAACATTGGTTTTGCTACTTGATTTAGCTACCTAGTGATGTATGCAATCTCATGGTTCTGAATTACTGCACTGCCATTTTTCAGTCACGTTTATGCAATTCTGCAGCCAAGTTTACTATCATTTCTGCATCCTCCACTTTGTTGCTGCATTCTCCAATTGTAACTCTTCATTTTCGATTTCAGCACATCAATAGGTTCTTGTTTGGTGAATCATTTGCAACAGATTGCAACTTGATCAAGCTGTTTTCTGCATTTGCTTGTTGCTGAAATTCTGCATTCCAATTCTGCTCATGGATTCTGAATTTCTGCATCCCATTCGGAATTAAGTTTGTCTTGCCCTGATCAGTTTTGGTTTCCATTTTTTTTTCATTCACATGTGCAGTTAATTCCATAGACATACTAGCCAACACCAAGCTGAATTGATCAGCTACACATCCCATACATTTAGTGGAAATTCTGGACTGATAGAATCAGTTTTTACTTGGCACAGAAACTCAGTTTTGGCACAAGGATTGCCCCTTGCGTGCCAAGCTGTTGGGTGAGGTTTTGCATCAAGTTTTGACTTATCTTGTGGTGTAGAATAGTTTTAAAATCAATTGATATCATCCCTTTAGTATTTCTGAATTTTCTTGGCAGTGATTGGCTACCAAAACTTGTAGCCAAATTGAATTGAAGTTGGTATTTGTTCAAATTCTTAATTTCGCATGCATTAATTTGTTGCAAGCTTGTTCGTGTCCGAAAACTCTTCTCACTGCCTTTACTTCATTGCTTGGCATTTTGATTTGATTTTGAAATAAGAAATCAGTTTTAAACAAATTGCTTAAGGGTTTTAGATGAGTAAGTGATCCAATTGGTTGAATCTTCAATTGCCATGAATTTGGTTAAGTTACATGGTTAAGTTTTCATCCTTTTCATTGTGATTTCATTCTTGATTGCAACCCAAAAACCAGATTTGATTTGAAACCCAAAACATAAACGACACACCTAAATACAAGCGCGAATCAAATAACGTCAACTAGTCCCCGAGAAAAATACGACCTGTGGCCCCTATATTACATTTTCATACTTCTGATTGTAAAAGGGTTTCCAGCATTTCATTCTTTCATTGATATTTAAATTTGATGAGCCCATACATTTCGTGACAAAAGTAATTAGTATATTTTGGGCCCGTCAAACAGCAAATCAAGCAGCATATCAAATATCAGAGGAAAGTGGCAGCGAATCGGTTGTGTTCAGACGCGATTAGAGCGTCTGACAATGCAATTTGAATTAAAGTGATCGGTCACCGGACCGATCAGAGAGCATCCTGATCGGTCACCCGACCGATCAGGCTGGTTCCAGACCGATCAGGCTCCGTTCTGATCGATCCCCAACGCTCAATCAGAAATCGCGATTTCCTTGAGATTCTCCTGGACCGATCCCAGGTCGTGGATCGTTCATCGGACCGATCCACCCTTATATTGAGCGATTTCTGAGTTTCGTAGGATAAGCCTTCTGATTGGTCACCTGACCGATCATGCAGCCTCCTGATCGGTCACCAGACCGATCAGAACCTGACCAGACCAATCAGGCTCCGTCCTGATCGATCATAGAGAGGAACCTGCGACGCTTGATCGTTCTCCGGAACGATCTGCACAGTAAACCTGATCGGTCACCAGACCGATCAGGAGTAGTTCAGCAAGAGAACTCAACCTCACTGCTCGCTCCCTGATCGGTCACCAGACCGATCAGGAGCCAGTCAATGGGTGAAACGCATACTCCCTGGTCGGTCACCAGATCAATCAGGAGCAACACAGTAGGTTCCCAACCTCACTGTGTGCTCCTTGATCGGTCGCCCGACCGATCAGTCATCACTGGATCGGTCACCAGACCGATCCACGAAGGAGCAGCGTGCCAAAATCCCTGATCGATCACCAGACCGATCCAGGGACTCAAACTCAGCCCTCCAAGCTATGTTTCCATCCACCTTAGCCCTCCAAGCTAAGGATTTTCCATCTAACTCTCCAAGTTGGGAATTTGCACCTAACCCTCCAAGTTAGGACTTTTCACCTAGCCCTCCAAGCTAGGACTTTTCACCTAGCCCTCCAAGCTAGGACTTTTCAGCCAACCCTTCCGAGTTAGAACATCATCCAACCTAGCCCTCCAAGTTAGGCACCTGACCCTCCAAGCCAGGACTTTTTCACCTAATTCTCCAGGATGGGAATTTGCACCTAACCCTCCAGGTTAGGACTTTTCACCTAGCCCTCCAAGCTAGGACTTTTCACCCAACCCTTCCGAATTAGGACTTTTCCAATACCTAGCCCTCCAAGCTAGGACTTTTCACCCAACCCTTCCGAATTAGGACTTTTCCAATACCTAGCCCTCCAAGCTAGGACTTTTCCAAACACCTAGCCTCCCAGACTAGGATTTTCAACACCTAACCCTCCAGGTTAGGATTTTCCATCACCTAGCCCTCCAGACTAGGATTTTCAATACCATGCCTGATCCCCGATCAGGACTTAATCATAATCAACAATGATCAGCCTAAACTAAAATCGATGTCAACACCAAAACAACAATCAGGGCCAGACTGCATCAACAACTCCTTCATGGAGTATAGGATCAATGTTGTAAATAATTAACTCTTCATTTCGGTTCGGAGCATGCGCAGAAGGAAGGGAGGAGTGGATGAAATGACGACACGACTTGAGGCACATGAGAGACCAAGGGGCCATGAAAGTTGGAAAATCTAGGATTTTTCACTATTATTATTTTCATGTTGTTGGTTGTGTGGTAGTGCTAGAAAATTCCTCGAGATAAACTACTAAGTGGGAGAGGGACCCTAAGGGTCCCACGACTTCCATTACAATTCGATAAGTGATGTGAACAAGTCTGCACGTCGGCTCTGAGTGCCTTTTTCCCCATCGGATGGACTTGTTCTACAGATCACTGGGTTGAAAAAGACTATAGAAAATTATTGAAGAGCGTGTGGACTTCCCCATCGGAAGACACATAATCAGAAATAATTTTCTTAGTGTCGTATAATGATGCACACTTAGATGCGAGTAATAATATCCTCCCCATCGAAGTCACTGCTATTATTTTGCAGAGCCGAAGGAAACCAACTATTGATCTTACTTGTCAAAAGGTTAGGTTGACAAAATAGTAAGATCGATGAGTAAACCTCCTCTTACGAATGTAGGGATTCGTATATGTCCACACCATCGTGGCATGCGAATTTCTCGATGTATAGGGGTGTTGGTGAAATTCGAAAATTAATTGTTTTAAGGAATCAATTTATTTTCTATTTCTAAAGTAGTGTATGTTGTGATTCTCAGGTTTTTCATAATGACCTTTACTCCACTAGCAACCATTCTTAAGGACAATAAACTTACTGACCCTAATTACATTGACTGGAAGAGGAACCTAGACATTGTCCTTACTGCTGAAGAGTACAAATTTGTACTCTTCGAAGAATGTCCGAAAAATCCTAGAGAAGACTCTGGTGAAGAGTTGAGGGAGCGTTATAGGAAGTGGAAAAAGGCAGATGAGATGGCGCGATGTTACATTCTGGCATCGATGTCGAATGTGCTGCAACATCAGCATCAGGCCATGCCCACTGCTAGTGACATGATACTGAACCTCAAAGACCTCTTCGGACACCAAGGTCGAGCTGCTAGGCAAAGTGCGATGAAGAGTCTGATGTCAACCACTATGGTTGAAGGGACACCCGTTAGGGAGCATGTCCTAAAGATGATGGCTCATCTCAATCAGATTGAGGTACTAGGAGCGGAAATCGACGGGGAATCCCAGGTCAATATCACACTCCAGTCTCTACCGAAGAGTTTTGAGCAGTTCAACCTCAACTATAATATGAACAAGAAGAATTATATGTTGAGTGAACTGCTGGGAGAACTCCAGGTGGCAGAGGCACTCTTTCAGAAGAACTTGTTAGTGCAGACAACACCTAAGTCAAACCTGGGTTTTGATAATGGCTAACGGTTCAGAAGTTAAGATGTTATTTGTATCTAATACGTCTACTAAGTATGCAGGAAAGAAGCCCTAGGAACACTAGGCATGAAGTCCTGGTAGAGGACTGGGCACGAAGCCCTGGCAAGGAGCTGGGCACCGAAGACCTGCTCGGAAGGTGGGCACGAAGTCCTGGTCGAGGACTAGGCACGAAGCCCTGGCAAGGAGCTAGGCACCGAAGACCTGCTCGGAAGGTGGGCACGAAGACCTGATCAGGTGCATCGGGCAAAAGTCCAACTGGAGGAGCCGGTTGGCAAAAGGTAAACTCTCCTGAGAGGAGTAGGTGAGGACGCATTCCCCGTCGAGGGAACAGTAGGCGTCAGTTCGACCTAGGGTTCCATTTGGGAGACCCGAAGTCAGAACCAAAACATCTACGGCTGTATAAACTAACTAACATTCTTGCCTTGTTTGTTGTGGAACTAACCTTGGATGCAGGAACCAAAGGAATGTGTTTCTGCAGCTCAGAATGCCCCAAAGGAGAGGGCAGCAGCTGGGCTAGGCGGCCGGGAGGTCCCGAGCCCCCAAGGTCAAAGCCAAACGAGCAGTTGAGCAAGAATCACTTCGAAGTCTTACAGGGCCAGGCGCCCTGAAGGTCCCGGGCGCCTTGATGGTCCCGGGCGCCCTGGGTCCAAGCCAAAACTGTGATCGAAGCAAACTCAACCGCGAAGCCAGCAGACCAAGTCAACCGGGGCGCCCCCAGTGTCCCGGGCGCCCCCGTCAGCTCCGAGGCCGATTCTGGAGGGATAAGCGCTGACCAAGCTTCAGATGAGGTTTCTCAGATCCGAAGGCACGTGTCAGGCACCCCCAGCATCCAGGGCGCCCCCAGGAGTGCTATAAAAGGGGCTCGACCCCAAGGCTTCAACACATCTATTTTCCAACGCCTCTACGCTCTTCGTTTAAGCGCTCTGCTCCGGAAACCTTCGATCTCGAGATTCTAGCGCCGACGACGACCCTCTGCTCCGAAGTACGATCCACACCGGGCGTCAGTAATGAAGACTACAATTTTCTTTATTGCACTACTATTGTAATAATCTTTGTAAATCTTTGTGCCATTATAGAATTGCCCGCAGTAAACGGTCAAGGACCGTGGGCCTTGGAGTAGGAGCCGACCACGACTCCGAACCAAGTAAAAATACTTGTGTTCCGTGTGTTTTGAGTTAAATTTCCGCTGCACATTCTCTTTCCTAATCCGAAACGCTTCCACGATATTCACCCCCCCTTTATCGTGTCTTCTCGATCCAACAACTAGTATCAAAGCGGGGAATCTCAAATTTGGTGCAACCACCAATTTGGGAGTTTTCGGATTTTTCTTCAAAATTTTTAATTTTTTTTCAATCGAATTTTATCGTTAATCGAGGTTGGTGCAACACCACTCGATAATTTCTCTTAATATCTTCTTCCCGCACTGCTAATCCAAGACCAAGTCTTGGGATAGTTTTTTTTTATGTTATTATTTCAGTAATTACTAAATGGCCATGCAAGAAGGGTTCAGTACAGCCAGACCATCACTTTTCAGTGGGGAGGATTTCTCCTACTGGAAGATTCGGATGGAAGTGTTAGTAATATGAGAGAAGTGTCCTAAGGCAATCGCCTTATGATTGTAATCATTTATTCTAATAAATGAATATTCACTATTTGAGTATACATGTTTGTGTATTTGATTGAGATCTTAAACTCATTTACTGAATGTCCGCAATACAATTCACAGCATGAGAGAATTTGTGATGAATTCAAAACTAGTGATTATCTCTACATGTGCAATTGTGAAGTATTGAAATTGTCCCTAGTCGATGAATTGATAAATACGGACACTATCAATTCTGTTGAGACTAGCATGGGTTATTCTCTAATCAGCTGATTCTCACTGGCTGGTGACATTGAGATGTCCGGAGATAAACATGAATGCTAGTTAAGGGAACTAGTTCATTGGAGTGACTGGCTGTAAAACTTCATATGATAGTCTACATATAGATATGTCAGTGAAGTTCTTACTGCAGCTTAAGTGCGATGTTCCTTTGACTTGCGGTGTTCAAGTCATCTTGGTCATGGAGACTTATACTTTGACATCTTAAGCAAGCGTCTCCAAGGAGGTGTGGACCCAGGATGATTGGGTATAAGCCGAAGTGCCCGAAGATGTTGAACAGCCTACAAAGGATTCAGCACTCCTTGCGAGGAGATGTATACCCGAGGCCTATCGTTAGATTGTTACTCGAAGCCTCTGGCCAGAGCATGACATGTTCAGAGTATGAATCTCTTAAATACATGAGAGTAATTAGAATCCGTAGGACGAGAAAACGTTACTTGGGCTAGGTGTTACATAGTCAGCCTAGTGGGGACTGACACACATAGACCATGTCCTGAACCAAGTGGGTATAAGATGGTGAAGGGAATGGGGCACGATTCATTATAGCTGCTGAAGGGTTTCAGAATTGTTTCTGAGGTCAACCATTGATCTTTCGATTAATTGGGGATCATGATGTACTACTAGGTGCCACTCATGATCGTTCTATAATTGATTAATTATAGATGGCCAACATAAATCGAAAGCCTATTTAGTCACACGCACTACGAGTAATCCGAGAGATTTAAAATGAGTTAAAAATTAGATTTTCCAATCAAGAGAGATTAGGTTTGGTTGAGTCAAACGATAAGTCGAATCTGAATTTTTCAGAGACGCATCGGAAGCGTAAAATGGCTAAGTCTTTTGAAGACTTAATAGATGAATTAAATAAGTTTAATTCATGGGGCTTGGCTTGGATGGGCCGGCCAAAGAGGGCCTCCATCCTCTTTGCTTGGCCGGCCACAACAAAGGGAGAGAACCAAGTTTTTGGTTCAATTTATAAAATAAACCAAGTGTGGTTTGTTTTATAAAATTATGAATGATATAAATTTTTATATAATAAACCAAGGTTTGGTTTATTTTTCATGGAAATTAAAATGAACCATGGATTGGTTTATTTTATAAAATCAATCATGGATTGATTTACCATGATAAGGAAATTTATTTCATAGGAGAGAAGAGACTTGATTGATTTTTTATCATGAATTAAAATACAATTTTAACCATGATATAAAATCAAACTTGGCATGATGGAATAAGTTATTCCATATTTGAGAGGCTTGATGGTTGAGAGGCCACTATATAAAGGACTCAAGGCAAGGCTTGGGGGATAATCAAAGTGATGAAGGCATAGGCTCTCTCCCTCTCTTTCTCTCCTTCTCTTCTCCCCTTCTTGCCATGCGCCAACCAGCCCCATGAAGGAGCATTAGCCGGCCGCCCCTGCCCTTCCCCTGCCGACCACCACCTGCTGCCGGAGATGGAAGCTCCGGCCATCTCTTGGCCGGAAGAAGGTGCTGCCGAATTAGAGTTTGCCGCAAGGATCTTTTTGCCGCAAGCCTCTTCTTTTGCTTCACCGGAATTTTGATTCCGGCCATCCTTTTGTAGTTAGTCTTCCGACTTCTCTCTTGGTTTTTCTCGTCGCGTTCTCGGAGAATCTAGTAGTTCTCGAGAACACGAAACTCGTGGCTTTGCGAAGTCATCCCGAAGATACTCGGCGTGGACGTGAATAGAGGCGGAGCTTCCAATGGACGCTTACGGTTGGATCTCGTCCATTCCTTCCAGTTACGCGAGGTAATACGTAAATTAGTTTATGTTTCTGTAAAATTTTAAATATATGATCATGTCTACACAAGATAAAATTGCATGCTTAGATGTGTGGTTAAATAATTTGAGAAATTATTTATGCTAAACCTTCCGCTGCACGTAATTAATTTTTAAAATTACGAACCCGCATCCATGTCAACATGCACCCGGTCCCAACAGTGGTATCAGAGCCGAGGTTTGTGTTCGACATAATCATATAATTATTTTACGGAAAGCTTTATCATGATCTCAATTTTGAAAAATTTTCAATTATGGAAACTTTCCAATTATGGTAAATTTTCGATTTAGGAATTTCAAAGTTTGGAAATCCTCATGAAATTTCGCAAACTTTTGAAATATCTCTGTTTCTGAAATTTTATGATAATTATGAAAACTTTCCATTTTTGGAAACTTTCCAATTTTGGAAATTTCCTATTTTGAAAATTTTCCAATTTTGGAAAAACGTAAGTTTTCTTTGTACCAGAAACTTACAATTATTCTGAAAACCTTTTATTTTTGGAAACTTTTCATTTATGGAAAGTTCGCAATTTTGGGCACTTTCTTTTGAGAAAGTCTAGACAAATTATGAGAATATTAATTGGCATTTAAATTTATAATTGAAAATTAAATTATTTACAAAATTCTTTATTTTGGATTGAGCCTCGGGGAGCCGTCCAATTTAAAGTTAGTTGTTATAATTAATTTCCTAAATTGAATTTAAGCTGTCAAATGTTTAATTTGGATTGAGCCTCGGGGAGCCGTCAAAATTAAGTTATTGATATTAATTTTTCATAAATAAAATATGTGATCAAATCTTGGAAATTTTTGAGGTGATTCTCAAACGATAATTTCCTTATTTGATTTATGAGGTGATGCTCTTACATATTATTGTCTCCAAAATTAATTAGGAAAATTGTTTCCTATTGAGTATATTTCCTTAAATAAGATTTTCATGAAAATAATATGTGGTTGAATTAAGGGAATCTGTCTCTTAATTTAATAAGATTTGATTTAGAGAAATCAAAGTCTTAAACATATTATTTCCGAAATTGATTATGATAATTCAGGAAATTGTTTCCCAAAACAATTCCTTGAATAAAGTATGAAATTAGAATTAGGAAATCCGGTTCCTAATTCAATTAATGAGACTTGATAAATTAAGTCACATACATACTTTATTAAGGAAATCGTTAGAACATGACATAATTATATGTCATGAATGTGCATAAAAGAAAAGGATGAGACCCAAAACCCCTTACAAAATATTAAGGCCAACACCTTCCATTAATATGGTTAAAACCGGAGTTTTGTTTCTCGTTTGGGTTGATGGACACATCCATGCCCGGCTTGAACCTCAACATGTTCAAACCATGGAATTAGTTTATGATTAATATAGTTGGAGTCAGAGGTCAATCCTTAGTTTTGGTTGTTGGACACATCCAAGCCTGACTAAACGGTTGAATGAGCTCCAACCATATTAAAACTATTTCTTGATTAATGGGCCAGCCTTAAGCTTGGAGCATCGATTTGTTGTGCCACAGCCAAGGTCGATGTAAAGAGAGGTGCAGTTGGGTGCTATGTATATTGTTGCATACTTGTTAATGAGTTACAATCCAATGATTTATGCAAACATTCAATTAGTTGATGGCATAATGTGATAGTTACATATGTATAATATGTAATTGGTATAATTACCTACCTTCATAGCTAAGAATAACTTGATGGACTCTAGCCATGGTTGTTCTTATCTATGATTGGATATCAACCTATTTGGAGATGTTCTTACGATCTCCCGAATTGATAAAAAGAGTTATTTAATTCGAAAAATAAATAGGATTTAATTAATGTATATTGATGCATTCTTTATCATTTTCATCACATAACCTCAATTTGTATTTCTAGGATAATCACTTGATCATGTCTTCTCTGAATTTGCGTTCCATTTTGGATACCAATAAGCTGACTGGGCCAAATTTCATAGATTGGCTTCGAAACCTGAGGATAGTCCTCAAGGCAGAAAAGTTTGCTTATGTCCTTGAAGAACAACTTCCCAACCATCCTCCTGAAGATGCAACTTCAGACCAGTTAGTGGCCTATCAGAAACATGTGGCCAATTCTGAACTTGTGAGTTGCATCATGCTGGCTGCTATGGTACCTGAGCTACAAAAGCAGCATGAGCATATGGATGCTCATACCATCGTCTTCCATCTACATGAGCTGTTTGACGAGCAGGCGAGATCCAAAAGGTTTGAGGTCTCCAGACTCCTCTTCACCTCTAAGATGCAGGAAGGCACTTCTGTTTCACAGTTTGTGTTGAAGATGTTGGGGTACATTGAGCGACTAGGCACACTCGGATTTGCAATGGATCACGAACTAAGTATTGACTTAATTCTACATTGTTTGCCCAAGAGTTACTCACAGTTTGTGATGAACTATCGGATGAACAAACTGGAGACTACCATTCCTGAGTTGCTTAACCTGCTGAAGACTGTAAAGCCTTCTGTAAAGCAGGATCAGAAGATGATACTGTTAGTTGGTTCCTCAAAGAAAGGCTCTAAGAGGAAGCCCAAAGAACAAAATAAGGGAAGGAAGAAAAAGGCCAAAAAGATTGAAAAGGCACCAAAAGACACTTGCCATCACTGCGACAAGGAGGGCCACTGGTGAAGAAACTGCAAGGTTTATCTTGAGTCCCTGAAGAAGAAGGCATCCGATGCCCCATCCTCTTCAGGTATCTTCGTTATTGAATGTCACTCTATTTCCTCGGACACCTGGGTACTTGATACTAGGTGTAGCTCACATATATGTAATGACATACAGGGGCTAAGGAATAGAAGAAGACTCGTCAAGGGAGAAGCGAATTTGCGAGTTGGAAATGGAGCAAAGATTGTTGCTGTTGCCATCGGAACATATTTGCTAAAGCTCCCTACTTGACTTTTCTTAGAATTGGATAATTGTTATTTTGTTCCTTCGTTAATAAAGAACATTGTATCTATTTCATACTTGAATGAAAAGGGTTATCATTTAACTTTTAGTAACAATTGTTATTACATAACTTTAAATGGTGTTCTTTATGGGACTGGAACTTTATGCAATGGTATCTACACGTTAGATTTATCCGGTGACGTTTTCAATATCGAAGTTAGCAACAAACGTGCTCGAATAGATAATCAAATAGACTCCTATATGTGACATTGTCGTCTTGGCCATGTAAGTAAGAAACGCATGACCAAATTACACCGATGTGGAATTCTGGAATCATTTGAACCCGGTTCATTTGATACATGCGAATCATGCTTAAAAGGCAAGATAACCAAATTACCCTTTTCCGAAAAAGGTAAACCAGTGGGAGAATTGCTTGGTCTAATACATACTGATGTATGTGGACCAATGTCAACTCTTGCACAAGGAGGCTATAGCTACTTCATTACCTTTATCGATGATTACTCACGATTCGGGTATGTGTTCTTAATGAAACACAAATCTGAAGCTTTTGAGAAATTCAAAGAGTTCAGAAGTGAAGTAGAGAAACAGCTTGGCAAAAGTATTAAGATACTTCGATCCGATCGGGGTGGTGAATACTTAAGTCAAGAGTTTCAAGATTATCTTAGGGACAATGGGATATTGTCTCAATGGACTTCGCCATATACACCACAGCATAATGGTGTATCTGAGAGGCGTAACCGAACCTTGATGGACATGGTTAGATCTATGATGAATCATGCAACTCTTCCAAAATCCTTTTGGGGCTATGCGCTTAAGACGGCTGTTTACTTACTAAACAGAGTCCCGACCAAGGTAGTCTCTACTACTCCATATGAGACGTGGAATAGTAAGAAACCTCATTTATCTCACCTAAAGATATGGGGTTGTCTTGCTTATGTAAAGCGGTCTGTATCAGACAAATTGGATGCTAAGTCTGATAAATGTCTATTTATTGGATACCCTAAGGAAACGAAAGGTTACCAATTCTATCATCCCTTGGAACAAAAGGTGTTTGTTTCAAGGCATGCTGTATTTCTAGAAAAAGAATTTCTTTTACAAGAAAACAATGGGAGTAGCATTGAACTTGAAGAAGTTCAAGAAACTCCAATAGACATTACAGAGACACCTAGTCTAGACCCACAACCAATAACTCATAATGATGAGCTATCAGTTGAACCTAAAACAACACCACTTCTTCGTAGGTCTGATAGGACACGCAATATTCCAGAGAGATACGAATTTCTCATAACTAAATCGAACGACGTGTTACTCATTAACGATGACGAACCTATCAGTTATGAAGATGTTCTGAAAAATTCAGAAAGGGATAAATGGCTTGAAGCCATGAAGTCGAAAATGGATTCCATGTTCAAAAATCAAGTATGGGACTTGGTTAACCCACCTGAAGGGATTAAGCCCATAGGGTGTAAGTGGGTTTTCAAGAAGAAAACCGACATGGAAGGTAATATTGTTACCTTTAAGGCTAGATTAGTGGCAAAAGGATATCGTCAGAAACAAGGAATTGATTATGACGAAACCTATTCGCCAGTAGCTATGCTTAAATCCATTCGGATGCTCCTGGCCATAGCAGCTCATTATGATTATGAGATATGGCAAATGGATGTGAAAACAGCTTTCCTTAATGGAAACCTGCTTGAGGATGTATACATGATACAACCTGAAGGTTTCACATCGGTTAATAAAACCAATGTATGCAAGCTTCGACGATCCATATATGGACTAAAGCAAGCATCCAGGAGCTGGAACATCCATTTTGATGAGACAATCAAAGAGTTTGATTTCTCACAAAATCCTGACGAACCTTGTGTGTACAAGAAGGTTAGTGGTAGTGCTGTCGTATTCCTAGTGTTATATGTCGATGATATATTACTTATAGGAAACGATATATCAGTCTTACAGTCAGTTAAAATTTGGTTGTCCAAAACTTTCTCCATGAATGACCTGGGAGAAGCAACCTATATCCTTGGGATTAAAATCTATAGAGATAGATCAAAACGGTTGCTTGGTCTTTCGCAGTCTACATATATAGACCGAGTGCTAGAAAGGATTAGCATGTCGGAATCCAAGAAAGGTTACCTTCCCATTTGGCATGGGATCAACCTTTCGAAGTCTATGTGTCCGCGCACAGAAGACGAGAGGATTTGCATGAATAAGATTCCTTATGCCTCCGCGATAGGATCTATCATGTATGCTATGTTATGTACTAGGCCCGATGTATCATATGCTCTGAGCATCACAAGCAGATACCAGTCTGATCCAGGAATGGATCATTGGGCGGCTGTCAAGACAATCCTCAAGTACTTAAGAAACACTAAGGATGTGTTCCTAATATATGGAGAAGGTGATATGGTAATACGTGGGTATACAGATGCCAGTTTCTAGACAGATAATGATGACTCCAAATCTCAGTCTGGATACGTATTTATTTTGAATGGAGGCGCAATAAGTTGGAAGAGTTCCAAGCAAGACACCGTAGCGATTCTACCACGGAAGTGGAATATATTGCAGCTTCGGAAGCAGCAAAGGAAGCAGTCTGGATCAAGAAGTTTGTCTCAGAACTTGGTGTGGTTCCAACCATTGATGAAGCAATACCGGTTTACTGCGACAATAATGGAGCTATTGCACAAGCAAAGGAACCAAGGTCTCATCAGCGATCCAAACATATGCTTCGCCGCTATCATCTGATTAGAGAGATTATAAGTAGGAATGATATACAAATTGAGAAAATTCCCACTGAAAGGAATTTAGCGGATCCTTTAACTAAGGCCTTGCCTCAAAGCAAGTTTGACGGTCATGTTAGAGCCTGTGGTATTGGGTACCATAGCGATTGGCATTAGGCCAAGTGGAAGTTTGTTAGTGATATGAGAGAAGTGTCCTAAGACAATCGCCTTATGATTGTAATCATTTATTCTAATAAATGAATATTCACTATTTGAGTATATATGTTTGTGTATTTGATTGAGATCTTAAACTCATTTACTGAATGTCTGCAATACAATTCACAGCATGAGAGAATTTGTGATGAATTCACAACTAGTGATTATTTCTATATGTGCAATTGTAAAGTATTGAAATTGTCCCTAGTCGATGAATTGATAAATACGGACACTATCAATTCTGTTGAGACTAGTATGGGTTATTTTCTAATCAGCTGATTCTCACTGGCTGGTGACATTGAGATGTCCGGAGATAAACATGAATGCTAGTTAAGGGAACTAGTTTATTGGAGTGACTGGCTGTAAAACTTCATATGGTAGTCTACATATAGATATGTCAGTAAAGTTCTTACTACAGCTTAAGTGCGATGTTCCTTTGACTTGCGGTGTTCAAGTCATCTTGGTCATGGAGACTTATACTTTGACATCTTAAGCAAGCGTCTCCAAGGAGGTGTGGACCTAGGATGATTGGGTATAAGCCGAAGTGCCCGAAGATGTTGAACAACCTACAAAGGATTCACCACTCCTTACGAGGAGATGTATACTCGAGGCCTATCGTCGGATTGTTACTCGAAGCCTCTGGCCAGAGCATAACATGTTCAGAGTATGAATCTCTTAAATACATGAGAGTAATTAGAATC
>JAGFNQ010002173.1:175366-379885 GCA_024364735.1 Boesenbergia rotunda | reverse complement strand
TCAAGGGAGAAGCGAATTTGCGAGTTGGAAATGGAGCAAAGATTGCTGCTGTTGCCATCGGAACATATTTGCTAAAGCTCCCTACTGGACTTGTCTTAGAATTGGATAATTGTTATTTTGTTCCTTCGTTAATAAAGAACATTGTATCTATTTCATACTTGAATGAAAAGGGTTATCATTTAACTTTTAGTAACATTGCTATTACATAACTTAAATGGTTTCTTTATGGGACTGGAACTTTATGCAATGGTATCTACACGTTAGATTTATCCGGTGACGTTTTCAATATCGAAGTTAGCAACAAACGTGCTCGAATAGATAATCAAATAGACTCCTATATGTGACATTGTCGTCTTGGCCATGTAAGTAAGAAACGCATGACCAAATTACACCGATGTGGAATTCTGGAATCATTTGAACCCGGTTCATTTGATACATGCGAATCATGCTTAAAAGGCAAGATAACCAAATTACCCTTTTCCGAAAAAGGTAAACCAGTGGGAGAATTGCTTGGTCTAATACATACTGATGTATGTGGACCAATGTCAACTCTTGCACAAGGAGGCTATAGCTACTTCATTACCTTTATCGATGATCACTCACGATTCGGGTATGTGTTCTTAATGAAACACAAATCTGAAGCTTTTGAGAAATTCAAAGAGTTCAGAAGTGAAGTAGAGAAACAGCTTGGCAAAAGTATTAAGATACTTCGATCCGATCGGGGTGGTGAATACTTAAGTCAAGAGTTTCAAGATTATCTTAGGGACAATGGGATATTGTCTCAATGGACTCCGCCATATACACCACAGCATAATGGTGTATCTGAGAGGCGTAACCGAACCTTGATGGACATGGTTAGATCTATGATGAATCATGCAACTCTTCCAAAATCCTTTTGGGGCTATGCGCTTAAGACGACTGTTTACTTACTAAACAGAGTCCCGACCAAGGTAGTCTCTACTACTCCATATGAGACGTGGAATAGTAAGAAACCTCATTTATCTCACCTAAAGATATGGGGTTGTCCTGCTTATGTAAAGCGGACTGTATCAGACAAATTGGATGCTAAGTCTGATAAATGTCTATTTATTGGATACCCTAAGGAAACGAAAGGTTACCAATTCTATCATCCCTTGGAACAAAAGGTGTTTGTTTCAAGGCATGCTGTATTTCTAGAAAAAGAATTTCTTTTACAAGAAAACAGTGGGAGTAGCATTGAACTTGAAGAAGTTCAAGAAACTCCAATAGACATTACAGAGACACCTAGTCTAGACCCACAACCAATAACTCATAATGATGAGCTATCAGTTGAACCTAAAACAACACCACTTCTTCGTAGGTCTGATAGGACACGCAATATTCCAGAGAGATACGAATTTCTCATAAGTGAATCGAACGACGTGTTACTCATTAACGATGACGAACCTATCAGTTATGAAGATGTTCTGAAAAATTCAGAAAGGGATAAATGGCTTGAAGCCATGAAGTCGGAAATGGATTCCATGTACAAAAATCAAGTATGGGACTTGGTTAACCCACCTGAAGGGATTAAGCCCATAGGGTGCAAGTGGGTTTTCAAGAAGAAAACCGACATGGAAGGTAATGTTGTTACCTTTAAGGCTAGATTAGTGGCAAAAGGATATCGTCAGAAACAAGGAATTGATTATGACGAAACCTATTCGCCAGTAGCTATGCTTAAATCCATTCGGATGCTCCTGGCCATAGCAGCTCATTATGATTATGAGATATGGCAAATGGATGTGAAAACAGCTTTCCTTAATGGAAACCTGCTTGAGGATGTATACATGATACAACCTGAAGGTTTCACATCGGTTAATAAAACCAAGTATGCAAGCTTCGACGATCCATATATGGACTAAAGCAAGCATCCAGGAGCTGGAACATCCGTTTTGATGAGACAATCAAAGAGTTTGATTTCTCACAAAATCCTGACGAACCTTGTGTGTACAAGAAGGTTAGTGGGAGTGCAGTCGTATTCCTAGTGTTATATGTCGATGACATATTACTTATAGGAAACGATATATCAGTCTTACAGTCAGTTAAAATTTGGTTGTCCAAAACTTTCTCCATGAAAGACCTGGGAGAAGCAACCTATATCCTTGGGATTAGAATCTATAGAGATAGATCAAAACGGTTGCTTGGTCTTTCGCAGTCTACATATATAGACCGAGTGCTAGAAAGGTTTAGCATGTCGGAATCCAAGAAAGGTTACCTTCCCATCAGGCATGGGATCAACCTTTCGAAGTCTATGTGTCCGCGCACAGAAGACGAGAGGATTTGCATGAATAAGATTCCTTATGCATCCGCGATAGGATCTATCATGTATGCTATGTTATGTACTAGGCCCGATGTATCGTATGCTCTGAGCGTCACAAGCAGATACCAGTCTGATCCAGGAATGGATCATTGGGCGGCTGTCAAGACAATCCTCAAGTACTTAAGAAACACTAAGGATGTGTTCCTAATATATGGAGAAGGTGATATGGTAATACGTGGGTATACAGATGCCAGTTTCCAGACAGATAAGGATGACTCCAAATCTCAGTCCGGATACGTATTTATTTTGAATGGAGGCGCAATAAGTTGGAAGAGTTCCAAGCAAGACACCGTAGCGGATTCTACCACGGAAGTGGAATATATTGCAGCTTCGGAAGCAGCAAAGGAAGCAGTCTGGATCAAGAAGTTTGTCTCAGAACTTGGTGTGGTTCCAACCATTGATGAAGCAATACCGGTTTACTGCGACAACAATGGAGCTATTGCACAAGCAAAGGAACCAAGGTCTCATCAGCGATCCAAACATGTGCTTCGCCGCTATCATCTGATTAGAGAGATTATAAGTAGGAATGATATACAAATTGAGAAAATTCCCACTGAAAGGAATTTAGCGGATCCTTTAACTAAGGCCTTGCCTCAAAGCAAGTTTGAGGGTCATGTTAGAGCCTGTGGTATTGGGTACCATAGCGATTGGCATTAGGCCAAGTGGGAGTTTGTTAGTGATATGAGAGAAGTGTCCTAAGGCAATCGCCTTATGATTGTAATCATTTATTCTAATAAATGAATATTCACTATTTGAGTATACATGTTTGTGTATTTGATTGAGATCTTAAACTCATTTACTGAATGTCCGCAATACAATTCACAGCATGAGAGAATTTGTGATGAATTCACAACTAGTGATTATCTCTACATGTGCAATTGTGAAGTATTGAAATTGTCCCTAGTCGATGAATTGATAAATACGGACACTATCAATTCTGTTGAGACTAGCATGGGTTATTCTCTAATCAGCTGATTCTCACTGGCTGGTGACATTGAGATGTCCGGAGATAAACATGAATGCTAGTTAAGGGAACTAGTTTATTGGAGTGACTGGCTGTAAAACTTCATATGGTAGTCTACATATAGATATGTCAGTGAAGTTCTTACTGCAGCTTAAGTGCGATGTTCCTTTGACTTGCGGTGTTCAAGTCATCTTGGTCATGGAGACTTATACTTTGACATCTTAAGCAAGCATCTCCAAGGAGGTGTGGACCCAGGATGATTGGGTATAAGCCGAAGTGCCCGAAGATGTTTGAACAGCCTACAAAGGATTCACCACTCCTTGCGAGGAGATGTATACCCGAGGCCTATCGTCGGATTGTTACTCGAAGCCTCTGGCCAGAGCATGACATGTTCAGAGTATGAATCTCTTAAATACATGAGAGTAATTAGAATCCGTAGGACGAGAAAATTTTACTTGGGCTAGGTGTAACGTAGTCAGCCTAGTGGGGACTGACACACATAGACCATGTCCTGAACCAAGTGGGTATAAGATGGTGAAGGGAATGGGGCACGATTCATTATAGCTGCTGAAGGGTTTCTGAATTGTTTTTGAGGTCAACCGTTGATCTTTCGATTAATTGGGGATTATGATATACTACTAGGTGCCACTTATGATCGTTCTATAATTGATTAATTATAGACGACCAACATAAATCGAAAGCCTATTTAGTCACACACACTATGAGTAATCCGAGGGATTTAAAACGAGTTGAAAAGTGGATTTTCCAATCAAGAGAGATTAAGTTTGGTTGAGTCAAACGATAGTCGAATCTGAATTTTTCAGAGACGCATCGGAAGCGTAAAATGGCTAAGTCTTTTGAAGACTTAATAGATGAATTAAATAAGTTTAATTCATTGGGGCTTGGCTTGGATGGGCCGGCCAAAGAGGGCCTCCGTCCTCTTTGCTTGGCCGGCCACAACAAAGGGAGAGAACCAAGTTTTTGGTTCAATTTATAAAATAAACCAAGTGTGGTTTGTTTTATAAAATTATGGATGATATAAATTTTTATATAATAAACCAATGTTTGGATTATTTTTCATGGAAATTAAAATGAACCATGGATTGGTTTATTTTATAAAATCAATCATGGATTGATTTACTATGATAAGGAAATTTATTCCATAGGAGAGAAGAGACTTGATTGATTTTTTATCATGAATTAAAATATGATTTTAACCATGATATAAAATCAAACTTGGCATGATTGAATAAGTTATTCCATATTTGAGAGGCTTGATGGTTGAGAGGCCACTATATAAAGGACCCAACGCAAGGCTTGGGGGATAATCAAAGTGATGAAGGCATAGGCTCTCTCCCTCTCTTTCTCTCCTTCTCTTCTCCCCTTCTTGCCGTGCGCCAACCAGCCCCAAGAAGGAGCACTAGCCGGCCGCCCCTACCCTTTCCCTGCCGACCACCACCTGCTGCCGGAGAAGGAAGCTCCGGCCATCTCTTGGCCGGAAGAAGGTGCTACCGGAATTAGAGTTTGTCGCAAGGATCTTTTTGCCGCAAGCCTCTTCTTTTGCTTCGCCGGAATTTTTATTCCGGCCATCCTTTTGTGGTTAGTCTTTCGACTTCTCTCTTGGTTTTTCTCGTCTCGTTCTCGGAGAATCTAGTAGTTCTTGAGAACACGAAACTCGTGGCTTTGCGAAGTCATCCCGAAGATACTCGGCGTGGACGCGAATAGAGGCGGAGCTTCCAAAGGACTCTTACGGTTGGATCTTGTCCCTTCCTTCGAGTTACGCGAGGTAATACGTAAATTAGTTTATGTTTCTGCAAAATTTTAAATATATAATCATGTCTACACAAGATAAAATTACATGCTTAGATGTGTGGTTAAATAATTTGAGAAATTATTTATGCTAAACCTTCCGCTGCACGTAATTAATTTTTAAAATTATGAACCCGCATCCATGTCAACATGCACCCGGTCCCAACAAGAAGTCCACCTGAAAACTCAGGTGGACATGTGGATAATAATCCAGTCTGGTCTGGAAATCCCAGGAGTGCCACAATCTTACACCGAATGGGACGCCTCACTATAAAGGAAGATCGAAGTTGATGCCAAAGTGACCCAACTCTCCAATGTGGCCTAACCAAAGAAGAGCTGAACCGGGTAGGACCATTCAACAGTGCAAAGGAACTCTGGGGTAAGCTAATTGAGTTACACGAAGGAACCTCCGACACCCGAATTAGCAAGAGGGACCTACTCCTAAACAAGCTGTACACGATCAAAATGAACGACGTCGAGACAGCAGCTCAGCTCCATGCCAGAATCCAGGAATTGATGAACGGTCTACACACAATCGATCACAAGGTAGAGAACCGTGACCTAATCAGGTATACTCTTAATACTTTCCCGAGAAATACTTTGTGGGCATCTATGGTAGATGCGTACAAAGTTTCAAGGGATCTTTCTAAAATCAAATTAGATGAGTTATTTTTCAAACTTGAATTACATGAGCAGACTAACTGCACTCTGGCCGAGAAAGACATTGTTTTTGTTGCAGGCAAGATAGGAAAAATGGTCAAGAAGAAGCCTCAACCCGCACCCGAGTCTGAATCAGACTCAGACTCAGAAGACAGCGAAGGAGATCGACCCAAGCTGGTCCGACTTGCCCGGAACTACTACAAGGAATTGAAAAGTCAGTCCAACAGAAGAAAAGCCAGCCGAAAGAAGGAAGATCCGGCTGAACCAACCAAGAACAAATCAAGTGTGACCTGCTTTGAATGCAACAAAAAGGGTCATTTCAAATCGGAATGCCCTAATCTGAAAGAAGCCAAGAAGACAAGAAGGAAGAAGGCCCTTCAGGCCACGTGGGACGAATCTTCCTCCGAAGAAGAAGAAGAGGCCCCACAGTCAAACCTGCTCGCTTTGACTGCTTTGGAAGAAATCGAGACCGAGTCAGAATCAGAGCCGGACGACGGAAAACTCACATTTTCAGAGGACGGCGAAATCACTGTAAGTGAATTTTCTAGAATTCAATTAACTGAATTAATTGCTTACCTTTCTCGCGATTTGGCGAAAGCTAAAATCCGAGTTGAGTCCCTCCGACAAGAAGTAAAACTCCTGAAAGAGGGAGCTGACTCTAGATCCTTAACTGAGAAGGTTCAAGAAGGAACATGTACTCAAGTTGAAAAACTTGAGAAAGAGAACTCCTCCTTGAAAACTCAAGTCAAGGACCTTAGAGCAGCATTAGAACGATTCACTTCTGGTTCCAAGGGTCTTGACATGATCCTTGGAAAACAGAAGTCGGTTCTAAATTGATCCGAGTTAGGCTATCGAACCAAGGCGAGACAAAGGTCATACTATGCTGTACTGAATTAGTCCAGACCTAAAGTTCAGGCATGGGTACCCAAACTTTGCCTGAACAACCAAACTGGATCAAATCAGTATTGGATCCCCAAGGACAAGATTCATATCTTGCCCAATCATTACTGTGGCTTTAGTCCAGGGGGAGCCAACTTAAAAATAATTTTCATAGTTAAATGAATTTCTTTTCTTATTTTAAAATTGCATGATTGTCTGTCTATTTATTTTCTACAATTCACCATGGTTAGACCTAGGACTGGTTAGACTAAGGACTAAACTAATTAACTGAAATTTGAACAACATAGTATTGGGTGGCGGTGAGATGATAGTACGTTAGGGAAGCCTTTTCTAATAAGGTCAAGTATACACTACTTGGTCTCTTTAGACTGGTGGAACTAGCCGAAGCTACCGATCCAAGACCCAAACTAGTTAGACCAGAATTTCAAAAAAAGTAATTTTGAAAATGAAATTTCACTAAAAGGCTTTGTCAAGGAAAGGGTTGATGATCCAATAAGGCTACGACCAAAGAAGGCCTAGTGCCTCACCAAGACCTGGAAGCCAATTTTTGAAATTCAAATTCAATTTAATCTTTGTCAAATTCGAATCTAACACAAATTTTCAGTTAATTGTAGTTTCAAACACTCTTTTTCAAAATAAATTCAAAACCAATTGTTTTTAAAATTAATTTAACTTTTTCAAAATTAATTAATCATGATTTTCCAAAATAACTGCTTACTTCTATTCAAAACCTGTCTCACAAAAAACCCATAAGGTTAACGTGATTGATAACTCTAGATTGGGTGAGACAGACTAGGTTGTGAAAATCAATTTAGGCTATTCCTGATTCTAATTGGATCCAAATCAACAAACTCTTTATGTGTAGGAACATAAAGATTTGGACCAATGGATGTTGGATAGCGGGTGCTCCAGACACATGACTGGGGATAAGTTGAAATTCACCAAACTCAATTTCAAGAACCTAGGCTCAGTAGTGTTTGACAACAATGCTACACTCAAAGTGATTGGGTCAGGTAACATTAAACTCAAATCTGACTTTGTTATTAAAAAGGTGCTTTTGGTTGAAGATTTTAAATTTAAATTGCTTAGCATAAGTCAATTGTGTGATACTGGCTATGTAGTTACCTTTACTAACTCTAATTGCCTGATTAGAAACTTGCAAGACTCTGAAATCATGCTTAAGGGCTCTAGGAAAAATAATGTTTACACTATAAACCTACCCTTAGTACCTAAATGCATGTTAACTCAGTTAGAAGAGTCAAACCTCTGGCATAGGAGATTAGGTTACACTAATCTGAGATTAATTTCAAAAATCATACAACTTGGCCTAATTAAAGGTATACCCAAAATTAAGAACCATGAAAACTTAATATGTGAATCATGCAATCAAGGTAAACAAACCAGGTCCAATTACAAACTAATTCAATCAGATCTAACTCAAACCACACTTGAGCTCCTGCACCTTGACCTATTTGATTCACATGGAGCCAAGTCACTAAGCGGAAACCGGTACTGCTTAGTAATTATTGATGATTACTCTAGGTTTACCTGGGTTAGGTTCCTAAAAACCAAAGACGAAACCCTAAACCTATTTTGTGATTTTTGTAAGTTAATTGAAAATCAAAACGATACCAAAATCAAAAGGCTTAGAAGTGATCACGGGGGAGAGTTTGAAAATCAACGATTCGAGGAGTTTTGTAAGATAAATGGGTATATACACGAATTTTCGTGTCCTAGAACCCCCCCAGCAAAATGGGATAGTTGAACGGAAAAATAGAACCCTACAGGAAGCCGCTAGGGCTATGCTCAATGAATTCAACCTAGCTAACCAATTTTGGGCAGAAGCAATTAGTACGACTTGCTACATCCAAAATAGGGTCCTAATTAACAAACGATATAATAAAACATCCTATGAATTATACTACCATAGACTTCCAAACCTACATTACCTAAGGGTCTTTGGGTGCAAAGTCCATATCCTAAACACCAAGGACTATCTAGGTAAATTCCAGTCTAAGTCAAGCCCAGACATCTTCTTAGGATATTCAACAACAAGTAGAGCCTATAGGGTTTACAATAAACAAACTAAGAAAATTGAAGAAACAACCAATCTAATATTTGATGAAGAATTTAATTCAAAATCTGATAAACCAGATCTAAATTCATCAAAGACTGATTGCGAAGATAATGAACAAACTGTTGAACCATTAATTGAACCCCTAAATGAACTAACTTTTGAACCAACTATTGAGTCAATTGAACCAATAATTAAACCAACCCAAGTAGTTGAACCAAATATTGAACCAAACCGACCAGCCGGACCTGAGGCTGAACCAAGTTCTTGAAAAACTAAGAAACCCAGACTCAGTCACCCAACTGACCAAATTGTGGGTGATCCAACTTTAGGAGTCAGAACTATGTCCTCCTATAGAAACCTTAGTTAGATTGCACTGATTTCAAAAATTGAACCTAAGACTATAGAAGAAGCCTTACCTGATCCTGATTGGATCATAGCAATGCAAGAAGAGTTAGCCCAGTTTGAAAGGAACCAAGTTTAGGAACTTGTACCTAAACCTGAGGGCAAATCCATTATTGACACTAAGTGGGTTTTTAGGAATAAGCTAAATGATCAAGGAGAGATAGTCAGAAATAAATCCCGCTTAGTAGCCAAATGGTTCAGTCAAGTCGAAAGGTTAGACTATGACGAAACCTATGCCCCAGTAGCTAGACTTGAGTCCATTAGGATGTTGTTAGCCTTTGCATCTCATAAAGGATTTAAACTCTACCAAATGGATGTAAAGTCAGCTTTTCTAAATGGATTTATTAGAGAAGAAGTCTATGTAGGACAACCCCCCGGTTTCGAGGACTTAGAAAAACCTAACCATGTTTACAAACTCACTAAAGCACTATATAGACTCAAACAAGCACCTAGGGCCTGGTATGAACGCTTATCAACCTACCTAATTTCTAAAGAATTTAAACAAGGACAAATTGACTCAACCCAATTTATTAAGACCTTAAGAAAAGAAATCGTTATTGCCCAAATCTACGTCGATGACATGATCTTTGGGTCCACCAACTCAAATTTATTAAAAGAATTTGTTAAAATAATGGAAAATGAATTCGAAATGAGCTTAGTTAGTGAGCTCAATTTCTTTCTTGGGTTACAAATCAAGCAAACTAGGGATGGAAATTATGTCCATCAATCCAAATATGCTAAGGAGTTAATAAAGAAATTCAAAATGGATAACTCCAAAAGCATAAGTACCCCTATGGCCACAAATGTAAAAATAGATAGTGACACTGACGGTAAACCAGTAGACCTTAAACTTTATAGAAGTATGATCGGTAGTCTACTTTACCTTACAGTCAGCAGACCTGATATCCTTTTTGCTGTAGGAATGTGTGCTAGATACCAAACCTGTGTTAAGGAAACGCACTTAGCAGCCCTAAAAAGAATACTTAGATATATTAAGGGCACCCTAAATGTAGGGATTTGGTATCCTAGGACCTCAACTTTTGACCTATCACTATGCGGGTTGTAAACTAGATAGAAAGAGTACAAGTGGAAGCTGCCAATTCTTAGGAAATAATCTAGTAAGTTGGTGCAGTAGAAAGCAACACTGTGTAGCTCTATCCACAACTGAAGCTGAGTATGTTGCTTTAGGAGAGTGTGTAGCACAACTCTTATGGATGATGCACACTCTTAAGGACTTTCAGCTTAACTACACCCAAACCCAAGTCTACATTGATAATATAAGTTCAATTAATCTAACTAAAAACCCAATCCAACACTCCAGAACTAAACACATAGAAGTTAAACATCACTTCGTAAGAGATCACGTAGCCAGGGGTGAGATAGTCCTTAAGCATGTAGACTCAAAATCTAACTTAGCTGATATATTCACCAAACCCTTACCTGAGTCTGAGTTCAGCTCACTAAGAAGGCAGTTAGGGTTATGCTTGGTAGAATAGGTTTACTTTACTTCTGTTTTGGTAAAACTATTTTATTATTTCCTACTTAATTTTTAAAAATCATTTTCTTTATGCATTTTAAAAATGATTTTTCGACTTAGTTTTTCTTAAGAAAAATTACACTCTTTCAAAACTATGGCTTTTTCACAAATGGACTTAGCCTAGGCCCTAACCCTAGAACTGCATGCACCTATAGATCTAGAAGCTAGCATCTCACAAGCACCTTAGGGTACTTTTGATTGACAACCTAGAATGGGTTGAGATGCTTAGGTCTTTGCCTTAATTCAAGATGCTTTAAGTCAGTGCATCTGCAGTAATTGGGGCACTAAATACAAATTAAACAGCAATCAGGTTAAGTGTCAAGCCTAGAAAGTCTAACTTGAACAGAACACTTAACTTGACTAACCCTAGCGAAAACTACTGTTTATAACAGTTAGTAAGTAGCTAATTGGGTTAGACAGGACCCGAAAGAGATAATTCAAATTGATTTGGTCCAATTTAAACCTTGAATTGGTTCAGTACAACACCTTACTTTTTTTTATATTGTTTTACTATATTGTTTTTTTTATATATGGCAAAGGGGGAGAGATTGGAAAGGAGAGAAGGTTTAAATTTTTTTCGAATTTCAAAGCTTTACTTATCTCCTTTTTCAAAAAGTCAAATTTCAATCCCTTAAGTCAATTGCATTAAATTATTTTCAAAATCATTTCTAAGTACTTGACATAAGCTATTTTCAAAATCATTTCTAAGTACTTGCATTAAACTATTTTCAAAATCATTTCTAAGTACTTGACTTAAGCTATTTTCAAAATTATTTCTAAGTACTTGACTTAAGTTATTTTCAAAATTATTTCTAAGTACTTGACCTAAGTTATTTTCAAAATTATTTCTAAGTACATGACCTAAGTTATTTTCAAAATTATTTCTAAGTACTTGACGTAAGTTATTTTCAAAATTATTTCTAAGTACTTGACCTAAGTTATTTTCAAAATTATTTCTAAGTACTTAACTTAAGCTATTTTCAAAATTATTTCTAATTACTTGACTTAAGCTATTTTTCAAAATTTCTCTAAGTACTTAATTTAAATTTCACTAATAGAAATGTTTCTAAGTATTAATTCTTCCTTGAAAACTTTCTAAAGTGCTAAAGTGGTTGGAAATTTTTTTTCACAACTCAAAAATATGGTAAAAAATATTTTTTTTTGTATTAAAAATTTCAGAAGAAGTTTAGAAAATTTTCTAAAGTGCGAAAACTAAGTATTTAGTTGAAAATTTTCTAAGTGTAAATTCTCTAAGTGCAAATTTTCCAAGTGCCCAACCCAAAAATTATTTTTGGTAAATATTTTCTAAACTTACATTTTTTTTAAAAATGTTCTAAGTATTGAAAAATCATTTCTTTTTAAAACTTAGAAACTTTTTCAAACCTCGCGAACCTTTGAAAAATTTAGGGGGAGATTCCTTCCAGGGGGAGAAAATTAAATTGGCATTTCACTTGTTTCTGTTTAAAACTTAACTTGTTGAACCGGGTTGCCATAAATCAAAAAGGGAGAGATTGTTGGTGCAGGCAGCACCTAAGTCAAACCTGGGTTTTGATAATGGCAAAGGGTTCAGAAGTTAAGATGTTATTTGTATCTAATACGTCTACTAAGTGTGCAGGAAAGAAGCCCTAGGAACACTAGGCATGAAGTCCTGGTCGAGGACTAGGCACGAAGTCCTGGCAAGGAGCTGGGCACCGAAGACCTGCCCGGAAGGTGGGCATGAAGTCCTGGTCGAGGACTGGGCACGAAGCCCTGGCAAGGAGCTGGGCACCGAAGACCTGCTCGGAAGGTGGCCACGAAGACCTGGTCAGGTGCATCGGGCAAAAGTCCAACTGGAGGAGCCGGTTGGCAAAAGGTAAACTCTCCTGAGAGGAGTAGGTGAGGATGCGTTCCCCGTCGAGGGAACAGTAGGCTCCGGTTCGACCTAGGGTTCCATTTGGGAGACCCGAAGTCAGAACCAAGACAGCTACGACTATATAAACTAACTAACATTCTTGCCTTGTTTGTTGTGGAACTAACCTTGGATGCAGGAACCAAAGGAATGTGTTTCTGCAGCTCAGAACACCCCAAAGGAGAGGGGCAGTAGCTGGGCTAGGCGCCCGGGAGGTCCCTGGTGCCCAAGGTCAAAGCCAAACGAGCAGTTGAGCAAGAATCACTTCGAAGACTTACTGGGCTAGGCGCCCTGAAGGTCCCGGGTGCCCTGATGGTCCCGGGCGCCCTGGGTCCAAGCCAAAACTGTGATCGAAGCAAACTCAGCCATGAAGCCAGTAGACCAAGTCAACCGGGGCACCCCCAGTGTCCCGGGCGCCCCCGTCAGCTCCGAGGCCGATTCTGGAGGGATAAGCATTGACCGAGCTTTGGATGAGGTTTCTCGGATCCGAAGGCACGTGTCAGGCGCCCCCAACTTCCAGGGCGCCCCCAGGAGTGCTATAAAAGGGGCTCGACCCCAAGGCTTCAACACATCTATTTTCCAACGCCTCTACGCTCTTCGTTCAAGAGCTCTGCTATGGAAACCTCCGATCTCGAGATTCTAGCGCCGACGACGACCCTTTGCTCCGAAGTACGATCCACATCGGGCGTCGGTAATGAAGAGTACAATTTTCTTTATTGCACTACTATTGTAATAATCTTTGTAAATCTTTGTGCCATTATAGAATTGCCCGCAGTAAATGGTCAAGGACCGTGGGCCTTGGAGTAGGAGCCGACCGCGACTCCGAACCAAGTAAAAATACTTGTGTTTCGTGTGTTTTGAGTTAAATTTTCGCTGCGTATTCTCTTTCCTAATCCGAAACGCTTTCACGATATTCACCCCCCTCTATCGTGTTTTCTCGATCCAACAGAACTCACACGCCTTAGTAACTCAAAAGGTTTCTTCTTCTGAGCCGAAAGGCAGGATGCAGAAGAAACGAGGAGGGTTCAAAAGGCAGGAGCATCGAAAGGACCCCGGACTGGTGTGATGAAGCCAAAGGGCAGGTGCTTCACATGCGAACAAACTGGGCACTGGAAGGCGGACTGTCCCTGTCGTAAAAGCAAAGGTATTTCTTCAACCTTAGTCGTTGAAACATGCTTAGCGGTGCTATCTACCAGTACCTGGTGTATAGATACAGGAGCCACTGACCATGTCTGCAATACTCTGCAGGGGTTCTAGGAAACCCGACGGCTAGCGAATGAAGAAATCATGGTCTACATGGGCATTGCTACAAGAGTAGCAGCAGTAGTAGTGGGAGTCTTTTATTTATCTTTTGAGAAAAATAAAGTGTTAGTTCTGAGAGATTGCCTTTATGTACCTTCATTTAGAAAGAATTTAATTTCAGTTTCAAAGTTATTTAAGGATAGATATTCTATTACTTTTGATAATAAAGTTGTTATTAAGAGAAACATAGAGATTATTTATTTGGGTACGTTGGTTGGCAATCTGTATATTCTAGAACCAAAACCTCCCACGATGCACACCAAAGTAAATAGCTCATCATCTAACTTAAATAAGAGAAAAAAGCCTTCTAAGATGAATCAAACATATCTTTGGCACCTTAGGCTTGGTCATATTAACCTTAGTAGGATTCAGAGGTTGATAGCCGATGGGCCCTTGGGTTCATTGGTGGTGGAGGATCTCCATGAAGGATCGTTCAAGGCGTGCTAGAGGGGGGGGGGTTAATAGCACTTTTTCGGATTGATGTCTCTACAAAATTGTTAGCGCAGCGGAAATAATATGCAAAGGAAATCAAGACAATGCTAACAACAATATTTTTACTTGGTATCCACCCAGATGGGTGACTAGTCCAAGGATCCACGCCGCGAGCACCACTTTCACTATGGAAAACTCTCCTTCAGGTGGAGAAACCTTTACAGTCGATCTTCCTTGTTACAGAATGAAGAAATATGCGAGAGGAAGTATGAAACACTCTTCAGATGAGCAGCACTTCGACACTGTACGGAACCGTACCGTCCACATGCAAAAAGGTGCTCCTTTTATAGGTGAACAGGATAGACTCGCATTCTGTCCAGCCCCGCACTAGTCGACTGCCTCAAGAGCAGTCGACTGGCCTAGCATTAATTGCTAGCCAACCGCTAGTTTTCGGGGTATGCCAGTCGACTGCCCCAAGGGCAGTCGACTGGTCCGAGGCTGTAAACTCTCTGTGAGTTTTGGCAGTCGACTGGCCCTGGGCCAGTCGACTGCCCTGCCTCCTAGCTTAGCTCCAGCCACTCCGGACCTTCTCCTTCACGTATGCCTTCAGGTCTGCTCCCTTGGCTTGCCTCTTGAAGTCCTCTTCCTCTAGCTATCGTCCCTCGGATGCGCACGCAAGCCTTCCCTTGGCTTGCTTCCATGCCACCCTTCACGTGTGCCCTTGAAGTCCACTTCCCGGCTTGCCCTTGGAGCTCTCCTCCCTCGGCTCTCGTCCCTCGGATATGTCCACCATGTGTGATTCTCCAAGTCCTGCAAACTCAATCACACACATCAAATACAACACAACACTCTAACCTTAAACATATTCACCCACACACATCAAAACCATGATCTTCCAATCATTTAAGGGCCGATTGCCTCAACAATCTCCCCCTTTTTTATGTGTGGCAATATGTTTAAGTTAGAAATAAATAATGTTAGTGATATGAGAGAAGTGTCCTAAGGCAATCGCCTTATGATTGTAAATATTCATTTTAATAAATGATAATTCACTATTTGAGTATACATGTTTGTGTATTTGATTGGGATCTTAAACTCATCTACTGAATGTTCGCAATACAATTCACAGCATAAGAGAATTTGTGATGGGATCACAACTAGTGATTATCTCTAAATGTGCAATTGTGAAGTATTGAAAATATCCCTAGTCGATGAATTGATAAAAACGGAGATTATCAATTCTGTTGAGACTAGCATGGGTTATTCTCTAATCAGCTGATTCTCACTAGCTGGTGACATTGGGATGTCCGGAGATAAACATGGATGCTAGTTAAGGGAACTAGTTCATTGGAGTGACTAGCTGTAAAACTTCATATGGTAATCTATATAGATATGTCAATGAAGTTCTTACTGTAGCTTAAGTGCGATGTTCCTTTGACTTGCGGTGTTCAAGTCATCTTGGTCATGGAGACTTATACTTTAACATCTTAAGCAAGCATCTCCTAGAAGGTGTGGACCCAGGATGATTGGGTATAAGCCGAAGTGCCCGAAGATGTTTGAGTAGCCTACAAAGGATTCACCACTCCTTGCGAGGAGATGTATACCCAGGCCTATCGTCGGATTGTTACTCAAAGCCTCTGGCCAGAGCATATCATGTTTAGAGTGCGAGTCTCTTAAATACATGAGAGTAATTAGAAATCCAAAGGATGAGAAAGACACTACTTGGGCTAGGTGTGACGTAGTCAGCCTAGTGGGGACTGACACAAATATACCGTGTCCTGAACCAAGTGGGTATAAGATGGTGAAGGGAATGGGGCACGATTCATTAGAGCTGCTGAAGGGTTTCAGAATTACTTCTGAGGTCAAACCGTTGATCTTTCGATTAATTGGGGGTCATGATGTACTACTAGGTGCCACTCATGATCGTTCTATAATTAGTTGATTATAGACGGCCAACATAAATCGAAAGCCTATTTAGTCACACGCACTACAAGTAATCCGAGGGATTTAAAATGAGTTGAAAATTGAATTTTCCGATCAAGAGAAATAAGTCGAATTTGAGTTAATCAGAGGCGCAACGGAAACTTAAAATGGCTAAGTCTTTTGAAGGCTTATCGGGCGAATTAAATGAGTTTAATTCGCGATCGGTTCAATTTGGTTTGGCCGGCCAAAGAGGGTGCTAAATCCCTTTGGTTTGGCCGGCCACAACAAGGGGAAGAAACCAATTTATTTGGTTTAATTAATAAAATAAAACTAGCGCGATTTGTTTTATAAATTATGGATAAATAAATTTGTGTAGAGAAATTTATATAAATAAATTTATAGAAATTTATTCTTTTATGGAAATTAAAATGATCCATGGAATGGTTTATTTTAATTTTATAAAATCAATTATGAATTGATTTTTTCATAAAAAGAAAGTTTATAAATTTCTTGTAAAATTTATTCCATAATTAAAGGAGAGATGAATTTGTTTTATTATAAAGTTAGTTATAATAAAACTTGGTTTAAACGGAATAATTCATAAGAGAATTTATAAGATAAATTTCTTATGAAAACTAATTTCGTTAATTCCGTTAAAAGAGAGACTTGGCAAGGGAGAGGCTACTATATAAAGGAACCAAAGGCAAGCCTTGAATTCCAATCAATTGAGTTATCAAGAGATTAGTAGCTCCCTCTCTCTCTCTAACTCTCTCTCTCTAGGGTCGGCGCCCCTCTCTCTCTCTAGGGCCGGCTCTCTCTCCTCCCCTAGGGCCGGAGAACATCCCAAGGGTGGCCGAGAGCTTCATCAACCAAAAGGGTGCCGGAGAAGAAGAAGCGGATCGCGACTCCTTCCTTCCTTTCCCGGAATTTTGATTCCGTTACTTGGTGGTTAGTTTCTATCTTTTCTCTCTTGATATTCTAGTTGTGCCTTTGGAGAATCTAGTAGTTCTCATCGGTACAAAACTCGTGGCTTTGCGAAGTCATCCCGAAGAGAACTCGGCGTGGACGCGAATAGAGGCGGAGCTTCCAAGGGACGCTACGGTTGGATCTCGTCCCTTACTTCGAGTTACGCGAGGTAACGAGTAAATTAGTTTACTTTCTGCAAAATTTTAATTTATGATCATGTCCACACATCATAAGGTCGCATGCTAGATACGTGGTTAAAAATAATTTAAGAAATTATTTATGCTAATTCTTCCGCTGCACGTAAATATTTTAAAATTTACGAACCCGTATCCTTGTCAACATGCACCCGGTCCCAACAGTGGTATCAGAGTCGGTTAGTGTTCGACATAATCATAAAATTGTTTTGCGGAAAACTTTGTCATTATCTCAATTTTGAAAAATTTTCAATTATGGAAACTTTCCAATTATAATAAATTTTAGATTTAGGAATTTCAAAGTTTGGAAATCCTCATGAAATTTCGCAAACGTTTGAAATTTCCTAGTTTCTGAAATTTTATAATAATTGTGAAAACTTCCCATCTTTGGAAACTTTCCAATCTTGGAAATTTTCTATTTTAGAAATTTTCCAACTTTGGAAATATGTAAGTTTTCTTTGTACCAGAAACATACAATTAATCTGAAAACCTATTATGAAATCTCGCAATTTTGGGCACTTTCTTTCAAGAAAGTCTAGACAAATTTATGGACAATTAATTGACAATTAAATTTGAATTGGTTTTTAAATTGACAACAAAATTCTTTATTTTGGATTGAGCCTCGGGGAGCCGTCCAATTTAAAGTTAGTTGTTGTAATTTAATTTCCCAATTTTAAATGAAATTGTCATGTTTAATTTGGTTGCGCTTCCGAAGCGGACCAAATTGGATTTACGACAAATTACTTTTCTTTGGGTATCTGAGCCTCGGGGAGCCACCCTTAGAAAACGATTTGTTGTAATTAATTAAATCCATGAATAAAATATGTTTTAAGAGGTGATGCTCTTACATATTGTTGTCTCCAAAATTAATTAGGAAAATAGTTTCCTATAGAGTTTCTTAAATGAGATTTTCATGAAAATAATATGTGGTTGAATTAAGGGAATTGTCTCTTAATTTAACAAGTTTTGATTTAGAGAAATCAAAGTCTTAAACATATTATTTTCGAAATTGATTATGACAATTTAGGAAATTGTTTCCCAAAACAATTCCTTCAATAAAGTATGAAATTAGAATTAGGAAATCCGGTTCCTAATTCAATTAATGAGACTTGATAACTTAAGTCACATACATACTTCATTAAGGAAATCGTTAGTCATGACATGATTATATGTCATGAATGTGCTTAGAAAAGATGAGACCCAAAATCCCTTACAAAATATTAAGGCCAACACCTTCCATTAATATGGTTAGAATTGGAGTTTTGTTTCTCGTTTGGGTTGATGGACACATCCATGCCCAGCTTGAACCTCAACATGTTCAAACCATGGAATTAGTTTATGAATAATGTAGTTGGATTCAGAGGTCAATCCTTAGTTTTGGTTGTTGGACACATCTAAGCCTGACTAAACGATTGAATGAGCTCCAACCATATTAAAACTATTTCTTGATTAATGGGTCAGCCTTAAGCTTGGAGCATCGATTTGTTGTGCCACAGCCAAGGTCGATGCAAAGAGAGGTGCAGTTGGGTGCTATGTATAATGTCGCATACTTGTTAATGAGTTAACAACCCAATGATTTATGCAAACATTCAATTAGTTGATAGCATAAAGTGATAGTTACATATATGTGATATGTAATCGGTATAATTACCTACCTTCATAGCTAAGAATAACTTGATGGCCACAACCATGGTTGTTCTTATCTATGGTTGGATATCAACCTATTTGGAGATGTTCCTACAATCTCCCGAATTGATAAAAAGGGTTATTCAATTTGAAAAATAAATAGGATTTTTAATTAATGTATATTGATACATTCTTTATCATTCTTCTCACATAAGCTCAATTTGTATTTCTAGGTTAATCACTCGATCATGTCTTCTCTAAACTTGCGTTCCATTTTGGACACCAATAAACTGACTGGGCCAAACTTCATGGACTGACTTCGAAACCTGAGGATAGTCCTCAAGGCAGAGAAGCTTGCTTATGTCATTGAAGATCAACTTCCCACCCATCCTCCAGAAGGTGCAACTCCAGACCAGCTAGTGGCCTATCAGAAATATGTGACCGATTCTGAACTTGCGAGTTGCATCATGCTAGCCTCTATGGTACCTGAGCTGCAAATGCAGCATGAGCATTTGGATGCTTATACCATCATCTTCCATCTTAATGAGTTGTTTGAAGAGCAGGCGAGATCCGAAAGGTTCGAAGTCTCCAGACTCCTCTTCACCACTAAGATGCAGGAAGGCACTTCTGCCTCGCAGTTTGTGTTAAAGATGTTGGGGTAGATTGAGCGACTGAGCACACTCGGTTTTGCAATGGATCATGAACTAAGTATTGACTTAATTCTGAGTTGTTTGCCCAAAATTTATTCACAATTTGTGATGAACTATCGGATGAACAAACTAGAGACTACCATTCCTGAGTTGCTCAACCTGCTGAAGACTGTGGAGCCTTCTGTAAAGCCGGATCAAAAGACGGTACTGTTAGTTGGTTCCTCGAAGAAAGGTTCTAAGAGGAAGGCCAAAGAACAGAATAAAGGAAAGAAGAAAAAGGCCAAAAAGACTGAAAAGAAACCAAAAGGAACTTGCCATCATTGTGGCAAGGAGGGTCACTGGCGAAGAAACTGCAAGGTTTATCTTGAGTCCTTGAAGAATAAGGCATCCGATGCCCCATCCTCTTCAAGTATCTTCGTTATTGAATGTCACTCTATTTCCTCAAATACCTGGGTACTTGATACTGGGTGTAGCTCACATATATGTAATGACATACAAGGGCTAAGGAATAGAAGAAGACTCGTCAAAGGAGAAGCAAATTTGTGAGTTGGAAATGGAGCAAAGATTGCTGCTGTTGCCATCGGAACATATTTGCTAAAGCTCCCCACTGGACGTGTCTTAGAATTGGATAATTGTTATTTTGTTCCTTCGTTAATAAAGAACATTGTATCTATTTCATGTTTGAATGAAAAGGGTTATCATTTAACTTTTAGTAACAATTGTTGTTACATAACTTTAAATGGCGTTCTTTATGGGAATGGAACTTTGTGCAATAGTATCTACACGTTAGATTTATCCGATGACGTTTTCAATATCGAAGTTAGCAACAAACGTGCTCGAATAGATAATCGAATAGACTCCTACACTTGGCATTGCCGTCTTAGCCATGTAAGTAAGAAACGCATGACCGAATTACACCGATGTGGAATTCTGGAATCATTTGAACCCGGTTCATTTGATACATGCGAATCATGCTTAAAAGGCAAGATGACCAAATTACCCTTCTCCGGAAAAGGTAATCCAGTGGAAGAATTGCTTGGTCTGATACATACTGATGTATGTGGACCAATGTCAACTCTTGCACAAGGAGGCTATAGCTACTTCATCACCTTTATCGATGATCACTCACGATTCGGGTATGTGTTCTTGATGAAACACAAATCTGAAGCCTTTGAGAAATTCAAAGAGTTCAGAAATGAAGTAGAGAAACAACTTGGCAAAAGTATTAAGATACTTCGATCCGATCGGGGTGGTGAATACTTAAGTCAAGAGTTTCAAGATTATCTTAGGGACAATGGGATATTGTCCCAATGGACTCCGCCGTATACACCACAGCATAATGGTGTATCTGAGAGGCGCAACCGAACCTTGATGGACATGGTTAGGTCGATGATGAATCATGCAACTCTTCCAAAATCCTTTTGGGGCTATGCACTTAAGACAGCTGTTTACTTGCTAAACAGAGTCCCGACCAAGGTAGTCTCTACTACTCCATATGAGACATGGAATAGTAAGAAACCCCACTTAACTCACCTTAAGATATGGGGTTGTCCCGCTTATGTGAAGCGGACTGTATCAGACAAATTGGATGCTAAGTCTGATAAATGTCTATTTATTGGATACCCTAAGGAAACGAAGGGTTACCAATTCTATCATCCCTTGGAACAAAAGGTGTTTGTTTCAAGGCATGCTGTATTTCTAGAAAAAGAATTTCTTTTACAAGAAAACAGTGGGAGTGGCATTGAACTTGATGAAGTTCAAGAAACTCCAATAGACATTACAGAGACACCTAGTCTAGACCCACAACCAATACCTCATAATGATGAGCTATCAGTTGAACCTAAAACGACACCACCTCTTCGTAGGTCTGATAGGACACGCAATATTCCAGAGAGATACGGATTTCTCATAAGTGAATCGAACGACGTGTTACTCATAAGCGATGACGAACCTATCAGTTATGAAGATGTTCTGAAATGTTCAGAAAGGGACAAATGGCTCGAAGCCATGAAGTCGGAAATGGATTCCATGTACGAAAATCGAGTATGGGACTTGGTTAACCCACCTGAAGGGATTAAGCCCATAGGGTGCAAGTGGGTTTTCAAGAAGAAAACCGACATGGAAGGTAATTATGCTTAAATCCATTCGGATGCTCCTGGCCATAGCAGCTCATTATGATTATGAGATATGGCAAATGGATGTGAAAACAACTTTCCTTAATTGAAACCTGCTTGAGGATGTATACATGATACAACCTGAAGGTTTCACATCGGTTGATAAAACCAAAGTATGCAAGCTTCGACGATCCATATATGGACTGAAGCAAGCATCTAGGAGCTGGAACATCCGTTTTGATGAGACAATCAAAGAGTTTGATTTCTCACAAAATCCTGACGAACCTTGTGTGTACAAGAAGGTTAGTGGGAGTGCAGTCGTATTCCTAGTATTATATGTCCATGAAATTTTACTTATAGGAAACGATATATCAGTTTTATAGACAGTTGAAATTAGGTTGTCCAAACCTTTCTCCATGAAAGACCTGGGAGAAGCAACCTATATCCTTGGGATTATAATCTATAGAGATAGATCAAAACGATTGCTTGGTCTTTCACAGTCTACATATATAGACCGAGTGCTAAAAGGGTTTAGCATGTCGGAATCCAAGAATGGTTACCTTCCCATCAGGCATGGGATCAACCTTTCAAAGTCTATGTGTCCGCGCACAGAAGACGAGAGGATTTGCATGAATAAGATTCCCTATGCATCCGCGATAGGATCTATCATGTATGCTATGTTATGTACAAGGCGCGATGTACGTATGCTCTGAGCGTCACGAGCAGATACCAATCTGATCCAGGAATGGATCATTGGGCGGCTGTCAAGACAATCCTTAAGTACTTAAGAAGAAATAAGGATGTGTTCCTAATATATGGAGAAGGAGATATGGTAATACGTAGGTATACGTGGATACGTATTTACTTTGAATGGAGGCGCAATAAGTTGGAAGAGTTCCAAATAAGACACCGTAGCGGATTCTACCACGGAAGCAGTCTGGATCAAGAAGTTTGTCTCAAAACTTGGTGAGGTTCCAACTATTGATGAAGCAATACCGGTTTATTACGACAACAATGGAGCTATTGCACAAGCAAAGGAACCAAGGTCTCATCAGCGATCCAAACACGTGCTTCGCCGCTATCATCTGATCAGAGAGATTATAAGTAGGAATGACATACAAATTGAGAAAATTCCCACTGAAGGAATTTAGCGGACCCTTTAACTAAGGCCTTGCCTCAGAACAAGTTTGAGGGTCATGTTAGAGCCTGTGGTATTGGATACCGTAGCGATTGGCATTAGGCCAAGTGGGAGTTTGTTAGTGATATGAGAGAAGTGTCCTAAGGCAATCGCCTTATGATTGTAAATATTCATTTTAATAAATGATAATTCACTATTTGAGTATACATGTTTGTGTATTTGATTGGGATCTTAAACTCATCTACTGAATGTTCGCAATACAATTCACAGCATAAGAGAATTTGTGATGGGATCACAACTAGTGATTATCTCTAAATGTGCAATTGTGAAGTATTGAAAATATCCCTAGTCGATGAATTGATAAAAATGGACATTATCAATTCTGTTGAGACTAGCATGGGTTATTCTCTAATCAGCTGATTCTCACTAGCTGGTGACATTGGGATGTCCGGAGATAAACATGGATGCTAGTTAAGGGAACTAGTTCATTGGAGTGACTAGCTGTAAAACTTCATATGGTAATCTATATAGATATGTCAATGAAGTTCTTACTGCAGCTTAAGTGCGATGTTCCTTTGAATTGCGGTGTTCAAGTCATCTTGGTCATGGAGACTTATACTTTAACATCTTAAGCAAGCATCTCCTAGGAGGTGTGGACCCAGGATGATTGGGTATAAGCCGAAGTGCCCGAAGATGTTTGAGCAGCCTACAACGGATTCACTACTCCTTGCGAGGAGATGTATACCCAGGCCTATCGTCAGATTGTTACTCAAAGCCTCTGGCTAGAGCATATCATGTTTAGAGTGCGAGTCTCTTAAATACATGAGAGTAATTAGAAATCCAAAGAACGAGAAAGACACTACTTGGGCTAGGTGTGACGTAGTCAGCCTAGTGGGGACTGACACAAATAGACCGTGTCCTGAACCAAGTGGGTATAAGATGGTGAAGGGAATGGGGCATGATTCATTAGAGCTGCTGAAGGGTTTCAGAATTACTTCTGAGGTCAAACCGTTGATCTTTCGATTAATTGGGGGTCATGATGTACTACTAGGTGCCACTCATGATCGTTCTATAATTAGTTGATTATAGACGGCCAACATAAATCGAAAGCCTATTTAGTCACACACACTACGAGTAATCCGAGGGATTTAAAACGAGTTGAAAATTAGATTTTCCGATCAAGAGAAATAAGTCGAATTTGAGTTAATCAGAGGCGCAACGGAAACTTAAAATGGCTAAGTCTTTTAAAGGCTTATCGGGCGAATTAAATGAGTTTAATTCGTGATCGGTTCGGTTTGGTTTGGCCGGCCAAAGAGGGTGCTAAATCCCTTTGGTTTGGCCGGCCACAACAAGGGGAAGAAACCAATTTATTTGGTTTAATTAATAAAATAAATCTAGCGCGATTTGTTTTATAAATTATGGATAAATATATTTGTGTAGAGAAATTTATATAAATAAATTTATAGAAATTTATTCTTTTATGGAAATTAAAATGATCCATGGAATGATTTATTTTAATTTTATAAAATCAATTATGAATTGATTTTTTCATAAAGAAAGTTTATAAATTTCTTGTAAAATTTATTCCATAATTAAAGGAGAGATGAATTTGTTTTATTATAATGTTAGTTATAATAAAACTTGGTTTAAACGGAATAATTCATAAGAGAATTTATAAGATAAATTTCTTATGAAAACTAATTCCGTTAATTCCGTTAAAAGAGAGACTTGGCAAGGGAGAGACTACTATATAAAGGAACCAAAGGCAAGCCTTGAATTCCAATCAATTGAGTTATCAAGAGATTAGTAGCTCCCTCTCTCTCTCTAACCTCTCTCTCTCTAGGGCCGGCGCCCCTCTCTCTCTCTAGGGCCGGCTCTCTCTCCTCCCCTAGGGCCGGCGCACATCCCAAGGGTGGCCGAGAGCTTCATCCACCAAAAGGGTGCCGAAGAAGAAGAAGCGGATCGCGACTCCTTCCTTCCTTTCCTGGAATTTTGATTCCGTTACTTGGTGGTTAGTTTCTATCTTTTCTCTCTTGATATTCTAGTTGTGCCTTTGGAGAATCTAGTAGTTCTCGTCAGCACAAAACTCGTGGCTTTGCGAAGTCATCCCGAAGAGAACTCGGCGTGGACGCGAATAGAGGCGGAGCTTCCAAGGGACGCTACGGTTGGATCTCGTCCCTTACTTCGAGTTACGCAAGGTAACGAGTAAATTAGTTTACTTTCTGCAAAATTTTAATTTATGATCATGTCCACACATCATAAGGTCGCATGCTAGATACGTGGTTAAAAATAATTTAAGAAATTATTTATGCTAATTCTTCCGCTGCACGTAAATATTTTAAAATTTACGAACCCGTATCCTTGTCAACATGCACCCGGTCCCAACAAATAACAGCCACAATAACAATAGCAAAAAGATAGCAATTGACAAAGCATAAGACATAATAACCCTAAGAGGTAACCTCCCCCTTAATCTATGTCTTCTCCTCATTTTCAATTCTAATCACAGTCCAAGTTAAGTTTCCACTTAAATTCAACAATATTAAAAATGTAAGACATATCAAAACCTAAGAGGTAGCCTCCCCCTTAATCCATGTCTTCTCCCCATTTTTAATCATTCAAGGTTTAAGTGAGAAAGAAAACCTTAAACCATCCATTTCAAGTTAAAATTCTAACTTAACCCACCCATTCTGCCCCTTTGACACTATCAAAAGGATTGTCTCAAGCAACCCAACCCTATGGCATCAAATGAGAGAAATTTTGATTTCTGAAAATTCTTTCAGCAGCTGAAATCAGACGTGCCAGTCGACTGCCCATGGGGCAGTCGACTGATACACTATCAGACTGAATTTACAGCTTTTCTGCCGAAGTTCAGAAACTCCCAGAAAATTCTAGAAAATTTCAAAAATTGTAAAATTTTGCATACATGTTTGAAATGATATACTCTATTTAGGAAAAATATTAGTCCATATAAAATTTCAAATATGCGTGACTTTTGATAAAAATCCAAACTCTTTGAAAACCACTACATTTTGTACCAAACTTTCAATCCAATTTTGCAATAATATGACTTTCAAAAGCATGACAATTTATATAAAGCATAAAATGGTTTTCAAAAGTTTAAAATGTCTAACTATGATCTTTGGGCAAAGTGTCCATTGATTAAACACTTGCCTTCCCCATAGTTGGTCTAGTTTTCATATTTTGATACTCTTAATGGTTCACAATGTGCCACAAGCACAAGTGAGCCAAATGTATCACCCTAATGGATCAAGCACCCTTTTTCAAAGCTAATATCTCTAAGTTCATTCTACACCTCCACAAAACACATTCCAAGTCCTCTTCTTAAGGATGTAAATTCTGATTCGGGAAGAGGCTTGGTAAAGATATCGGCTAGGTTCGACTTTAATTCATCATAGTATAGTTCTATGTCTCCCCTTGCCACATGGTCTCTAATGAAGTGATGTTTCACCTCAATGTGTTTTGTCCTAGAATGGTGAACCAGATTTTTGGTCAAGTTGATTGTACTTACATTGTTACACAAAACTTTGACCTTGGTGTAATGTAACTCATAATCCTCTAAGGTGTTCATGATCCAAAGGAGTTGGGAAACACACCTACCCATTGCCACATATTCCGCTTCCGTTGTTGATAGGGCAACGCATGGTTGTTTCCTACTACTCCAACTAACTAAGCAAGTCCCAAGGAATTGACAACCTCCACTAGTGCTCTTCCTATCTAGCTTACAACCCGCATAATCAGAGTCGATGTATCCAATTAGATTAACACTAGGGGTTCTAGGATACCAAAGTCCGACATTGAGGGTACCTTTGACATACCTTAGGATCCTCTTGACTACAACCAAATGGAACTCTTTGGCACAAGATTGGTATCTTGCACACAAACCTACCGCAAAAAGTATATCGGGTCTACTAGCGGTTAGGTATAGGAGGCTACCAATCATGCTCCTATATTGCTTAGAGTCTACCATTTTCCCTTCAAGGTCACTATCCATTTTCACATTGGTTCCTATGAGTGTAGATGCTACCTTAGCATTTTCTAAACCAAATTTCTTTAACATCTCCTTAGCATACTTGGTTTGAAAAACATGTGTACCTTCATTAGTTTGCTTAACTTGAAGGCATAAAAAGAAGGTTAACTCTCCTACAAGACTCATCTCAAATTCATCTTCCATACACTTGATGAATTCTTGTAGGAAGTCATTGTTTGTTGACCCAAAAATGATATCGTCTACATAGACTTGGGCAACAAATATGTCCTTATTCTTAGATTTTAGGAACAAAGTAGGGTCAATTGTTCCTCTCCTAAACCCCTTAGACACTAAAAATGACGAAAGCCTTTCATACCAAGCCCGGGGAGCTTGTTTCAATCCATATAAAGCCTTTCTTAATTTGTAAACGTGTCTTGGATAGTTAGGGTCCTCAAACTCGGGGGGTTGTTCTACATAGACCTCTTCCTTAATGATCCCATTAAGGAATGCCGACTTCACATCTATTTGGTGAAGTGTGAAACCCATGTGAGCGGCATAGGCTAGTAGAATTCTAATTGATTCTAACCTAGCTACGGGGGCATAAGTCTCATCATAATCTAGTCCCTCAACTTGATTAAACCCCCTAGCTACCAATCTAGCCTTGTTCCCAGTGATTTTACCTTGGTCATCTAGTTTGTTCCTAAAAACCCATCTTGTGGTTACGATGGTGCAATCACTTGGCTTAGGAATTAACACCCAAACTTCACTCCTCTCAAATTGATTTAGCTCTTCTTGCATGGCTAAGACCCAATCCACATCTCCCAAAGCTTCATCAATAGACTTGGGTTCTAATTGGGAGATTAAAGTTATTTGACTAGTTTGATCTCTAAAATAGGACCTAGTCCTTACTCCTTGAGTTACATCACCAACTATTTGGTCAATAGGGTGATCATGGTGATGTCTCAAGGGCCTAGAGGTTGTGGGTTCATTTACTCCTTCTTCCTCATCCTCTAGGGTACTTCTTACTCCCCCTTGATCATTGCCATCCAAATGTAGGTCTTGGATTCTTTGGGCAAGGGGTTGGACCTCTTCTATATCCTTATCAATTGAGGCTTTTCTAGGGTAGGTACTAGTTGTTTCATCAAATTTAACATTCGAGGACTCCTCAATCACTTTTGTCCTCTTGTTGTAAACTCTATATCCCCTACTAGTCAATGAGTACCCTACTAGAATTCCTTCATCGGCTTTTGACTCAAACTTCCTTAGGTCATCTTTGGTATTTAAGATGTAGACTTTACATCCAAAGACCCTAAAATAGTGGACTTGAGGTACCCTTCCATTCCACAATTCAAAGGGTGTTTTCCCTAGAAACCTATGTACCAACACCCGGTTTTGAATATAGCAAGCGGTGCTAACCGCTTCGGCCCAAAAGTAGCTAGGAAGAGAATATGCATTAAGCATAGCCCTAGTAGCTTCTTGTAGGGCTCGGTTCCTTCTCTCAACTACCCCATTTTGTTGAGGAGTCCTTGGGCATGAAAATTCATGCTTGTATCCATTTTCAACACAAAATTGTGTGAAACTTGCATTTTGGAACTCCCCACCGTGGTCACTCCTAATTCGGTTTATTTTGGTATGTTTTTCATTTTCTACCTTTTTACTAAATCCTATAAAGATCTCTAGGGTATCATCCTTATGTTTCAAAAAATAAACTCATGTAAACCTAGAAAAATCATCTACTATGACTAGACAATATTTACTCCCCACAAGTGAGGGAGTACTATGGCAATCAAAAAGATCTATATGCAAAAGCTCTAAAGGTAAAGAAGTAATGGTTAGAGTTTTACCTTTGTGAGATGATTATGATTGCTTACCCTCTTGGCATGCATCACACAATTTGGTCTTCTCATACTTGATCATTGGTAGCCCCTTCACCAACTCTTCCTTGGCCACTCTTGCAATGCTTCTCATGTTGACATGTCCAAGTCTCCGGTGCCACAACCATCCTTCTTCTTCTTTGGACATGAAACACTTAGCAACATTGATAGTAGCATAGGTAAGATCAAGATAATATAAATTTGCCTCTCTAAACCCTTCTAATATAATAGTATTTGATTCATTATGCCTAATTATACATTTCCTAGCATGAAATTCAACTCTAAAACCAGTATCACATAATTGACTCACACTTAGTAAATTGAACTTCATATCTTTAATTAGAAGTACCTTATGTATAGAAATGGTGGAAGATGTTGGATCGATAGAATACGATAGAGGGGGGGGTGAATATCGCAAAACCATTTCGGATTAGATTGAGAGAAATTACGCAGCGGAAATAAATAAACACAAACGCGAACACAAGATTTTTTACTTGGTTCAGAATCGCAGTCGGCTCCTACTCCAAGACCCACGGTCCTTGACCGTTTACTGCGGGCAATACTATAATCGCGCAAGTTATTACAAGAAGTAGTGCAGTAAAAATATAATTAAAATCTAACTCTTCGTTACCGACGCCCGGTGTGTATTGTTCTTCGGTGCGTAGGGTCGTCGTTGGCGCTAGAACCTCGAGATCAGAAGTTTTCGGAGCAGAGCGCTTGAGCGAAGAGTATTGAGGCGTTGGAAAACTGTGTTCTGAAGCCTTGGGGGTCGAGCCCCTTATATAGTGCACCTGGGGGGGCTCGGGACATTAGGGGCGCCCTCCGCGTGTCACTCGATCCGCAAACCTCTCGGTCAGCCCTTATCCCTCCAGGATCGGGCTCGAGGTTTGACAGGGGCGCCCGGGACACAGGGGGCACCCCGGTTGACCCAATCTGCTGGCTTCTCGGCTGGATAGACTTTGGTTGCTTCGTTGGCTTGGACCCAGGGCGCCCGAGGCATCCGGGGCCCCGGGAGCATGGGGACGCCTGGGAGCTTGGGGGCGCTTGGCCCAGTGAGCTTCCGAAGCGTTTTCTTGCTCAACTCTTGTTTGGCTTTGACCTTGGGGGCCCGGGACCTCCCGGGCACCTAACCCAGCTGCTGCCCCTCTCCTTTGAGGCGTTCTGAGCTGCAGAAACTCGTTCCTTCGGTCCTGCATCTAGGGTTAGTACCAAACATGATAAAGCAAGTATGTTAGTGAATTTTATAGCCGTAGCTGTCTTGGTTCTGACTTTGGGTCTCCAAAATGGAACCCTAGGTCGAATCGACGCCTACTGTTCCCTCAACGGGAAACGCGTCCTCACCTACTCCTCTCAGGAGAATTTACCTGTTGCCAACCGGCTCCTCCGGTTGGACTTTTGCCCAGCAGTCCTTCGACAGGTGCCTAGCAATCCTTCGCCTGGTCTTCAGTACCAAGCAGTCCTTCGCCTGGTGCCCAGCAATCCTTCGCCAGATCTTCGGTTCCAAGCAGTCCTTCGCCTGGTGCCTAGCAATCCTTCGCCAAGTCTTCGACTCCTAGCAGCCCTTCGCTTGGTGCCCAGCAGTCCTTCGCCAGGTCTTAGGGTTTCGATGCCTAGCAGTCCTTCGCTAGGTGCCTAGCAGTCCTTCGCTAGGACTTCAATCTGCATACTCAAGTAACATGTTAGATAAACATAACATCTTAACTTTTGAACCCTTTGCCATTATCAAAACTCAGGTTCGACTTGGGTGTTGTCTTCACCAACAAAAGATACCTCAATTGTGCCCCTACCAATGATTTTCAATTTTCCACTATTTCCAAAGGAGACCGCCCCTTCTCTTAAGTAGCTAATAGTGGTGAATTTGCTCACATCCCCGGTCATGTGTCTTGAGCATCCACTATCTACTATCCACATAGTTGAGGTCTCCTTCACCTTTACCTATACAACATGGAAAACATACTCGTTTGGTACCCATATCTTTGTTCCATAAGCATCATGTAAAAACCTCTTAGGAACCCATGCCTTCTTTATGTTTCCCTTAGCCCCTAGTCTCCTAGATGCACCAATCCTACCGGTAAGTGAGACAAAGGCTACCTCCTTTGTCTTAGGCCTATATCCTAAGCCGACCTTGTTATACACAGCCCTTTGACTGTTGATGATCATGTCTAGGTTACTAGATCTTACTTGGAATTTCCTAAGGGCCTTTGTGAGGTTATCTACCTTTTTCCTTAATTCTTATTTTCCATTTCAAGATGTGAAGTATGAGAAGTAGTAGAACTAGCATGCAATTCTTCAAGTTTGGTAGCTTCTACTCTAAGCATGACAATCTCTTCTTTTAGGTCCTTAATTTTACTTCTAGCCTTAGCTAAGTCCATGTTGGTGCTTGAAATGATCTTTACTAAACTAGAGGAGGGTAAGTGGTATACCTCACTTACCGAAGCTTCTGACTCTGATGATGAAGTGGAGGAGCTCTCATCTTCACTACTTGAGTTTCGTTCATCATCTGATGAGTCTGAGTGATCTTGTGCCATAAGAGCAAAGTGGGAGACTTGCTCTTCTTCTTCCTTTGAGGATGATGGATCATCCCATGTTGCCTTTAGGTTGATGGAACCCTTCTCCTTTCCCTTTGACTTCTTCTTGTCACTCTTCTTCTTCTCCTCCTTCTTGTCATCTCTTTTCTTCAATTGGGGACACTCGTTCTTCATGTGTCCCTCTTGGTGGCAGTTGTAGCATATGATGTCCTTGGCCTTACCCTTACCTTTTGACCCTTTCTAGCATAGGACTTGTTAGACAAACTTTTAAAAGCTCTACAAAATTTTCTTACCATGAACGCCTCTTGATCGCTATCCAAGGAGGCACTGGATTCCTCTGAATCTGATGAGGATGAGTAAACCACCTTCTTCTTCTCCTTCCTTTTCTTCTTCTCCTTTTCTGCAACAAAGGCAATACCTTTCTCTTTGACCGAGACATTAGCTTGCTCGTGTAGCTCAAATTCACAGAAAAGATCATCTAATTTAACAATTGACAAATCCCTTGATACCTTGTAAGCATCAACCATGGATGCCCACAAGGTGGTTCTCGGGAAGGCTTGTAGAACATATCCGACGATGTCCCGGTTCTCGATCTTCTCTCCAATCACATGGAGCTCATTGATCACTTCCTTTACCCTTCCATGTAGCTGGCTGATGGTCTCGTTGCTCTTCATAGATAGGGATTGTAGTTGGGCCACTAGTAAGTCCTTCTTGGCTCTTCTGGACTCGTTTGACCCTCGTTCAATTCCACCAACTTGTCCCACAGTTCCTTGGCGCTCTTGAACGGCCACACCTTATTCAGTTGCTCCTTCGAGAGCCCGCACTGCAGTGTGGTGGTGGCCTTGGCATTGGATTGCGCCCTCTTCATTACCTCCTTTAACCAGGATCTCATCGGTGTTGGTTCTCCTCTTTCATCGACGGGTGCCTCGAAGCCATCTGCAACACTAATCCAGTTTTCAATATCGTTCATAAGGTAGTATTGCATCCTACCTTTCCAGTAAGCGAAGTTGATCCCGTCGAAGAAGGGTGGTCGTGCGGTGGAGTATCCCTCTTAAAACGCCATTAAATTTGCTCTGGTTGACGGTTAGTTCTTCAGAAACGCACCGGCTCTGATACCAATTGAAGGATCGTTCAAGGCGTGCTAGAGGGGGGGGGTGAATATCACTTGTTTGGATTGATGTCTCTACAAAATTGTTAGCGCAGCGGAAATAATATGCAAAGGAAATCAAGACAATGCTAACAACAATATTTTTACTTGGTATCCACCCAGATGGGTGACTAGTCCAATGATCCACGCCGCGAGCACCACTTTCACTATGGAAAACTCTCCTTCAGGTGGAGAACCTTTACAGTCGATCTTCCTCGTTACAGAATGAAGAAATATGCGAGAGGAAGTATGAAACACTCTTCAGACGAGCAGCACTTCGACACTGTACGGAACCGTACCGTCCATGTGCAAAAAGGTGCTCCTTTTATAGGTGAACAGGATAAACTCGCAGTCTGTCCAGCCCCGCACCAGTCAACTGCCCCAAGGGCAGTCGACTGGTCCGAGGCCGCAAACTCTCTGTGAGTTTTGGCAGTCGACTGGCCCTGGGCCAGTCGACTGCCCTGCCTCCTAGCTTAGCTCCAGCCACTCCGGACCTTCTCCTTCACGTATGCCTTCAGGTCTGCTCCCTTGGCTTGCCTCTTAAAGTCCTCTTCCTCTGGTTATCGTCCCTCGGATGCGCACGCAAGCCTTCCCTTGGCTTGCCTCCATGCCACCCTTCACGTGTGCCCTTGAAGTCCACTTCCCGGCTTGCCCTTGGAGCTCTCCTCCCTCGGCTCTCGTCCCTCGGATATGTCCACCATGTGTGATTCTCCAAGTCCTGCAAACTCAATCACACACATCAAATACAACACAACACTCTAACCTTAAACATATTCACCCACACACATCAAAACCATGATCTTCCAATCATTTAAGGGCCGATTGCCTCAACACTCCCGACCTGGGAGTCTTGCTTGGAAGGGAATATGACCAACAGGCCTTTCAAGGCTAAGGGGTATAGGGCAAAAGAGGTGTTGGAACTGATTCATTCTGATGTATGTGACCCTATGTCAATCCAGGCGAGAGGAGGCTTTGAATATTTCGTCACTTTCATTGACGATTATTCAAGGTATGAGTACATTTACCTGATGCGCCGCAAATCTGAATGCTTTGATAAGTTCAAAGAATTCAAGGCTGATGTGGAGAAACATCGAGGTAAAAGTATCAAGACACTGCGATCAGATCGTGATGGCGAGTACCTCTCTGGGGAGTTTAGGAGCTACCTATCAGAAGCTAGGATTCAGTCCCAGCTAACTGCACCTGATTCATTCTGGCACACCCCAGCAGAACGGAGTTGCAGAAAGAAGGAATAGGACACTTATTGAAATGGATAGGTCAATGATGAGCTATTCAGACTTACCTGATTCATTCTGGGGATATGCTCTGGAAACGACAACGTACATAGTGAACCTGGTTCCATCTAAGTCAGTCCCTCGTACTCCTATAGAACTGTGGACTGGGCGCAAGCCCAGTCTAGGACACGTTCGGATATGGGGTAGTCCAGCACATGTGCTGAGGGAGATACTGATAAGTTGGAATCTCGTATGGAGGTATGTCTGTTTGTAGGCTATCCCAGGGGAACGAAGGGTGGTATGTTCTATAGTCCTAAGGATTAGAAGGTAATTGTTAGCACAAATGCTAGATTCTTGGAAGAGGACTATATGATGAGTCATAAGTCAAAGAGTAGACTAGTGCTAGATGAGTTAAGAGGGGATGTTCCGACTTCGGGACTAATTGTACAAGAGGACACACCACAAGTTACTGCACCGCGTGTCATTCAGGACACACAGGTAGTACCTCGTCTTAGTGGGAGGGTTGTGAGACAGCCTGAAAGGTACATGTGTTTTGGGAGAGTGTTCGGACTTGGTCCCGGGTAAGCATGAATCGGATCCCTGGACCTATGACGAGGCCCTCCAAGACAAAGATGCAGATTCTTGGCAAAGGGCAATGAACTCTGAGATAGAATCGATGGATTCTAACCATGTCTGGGAGCTAGTAGAACCACCCAATGGTGTAAAAGCCATTGGATGCAAGTGGATCTACAAAAGAAAGAGAGGATCAGACGGGAAGGTTAAGACCTTCAAAACAAGGCTTGTTGCGAATGGGTACACTCAGAAAGAGGGTATCTATTATGAGGAAACCTTTTCGCTAGTAGCCATGCTCAAGTCGATCCGGATTCTCTTATCTATTGTAGCTCATATGGATTATGAGGTATGGCAGATGGACATCAAGACATCCTTCCTTAACAGGAGTCTTGATGAGACCATCTACATGCATCAACCAGAAGGTTTCATTGCCAAGGGCAAAGAGCATCTAGTGTGCAAGCTTAATCGATCCATTTATGGATTGAAACAAGCTTCAAAGTCTTGGAACATCCGCTTTGATGAAGTAATCTAGTCATATGGATTTACTCAAAGTCTGGATGAGACATGTGTGTATAAAAGATGTGATGGAAACGTCGTGGTGTTTCTTGTACTTTACGTAGATGACATTTTGTTAATTGGCAATAATGTCAAAGTGTTATCAGACGTAAGGTCTGGATATCAAAGCAGTTTGATATGAAGGACTTAGGAGAAGCGGGATACATCCTTGGGATCAAGGTTATAAGGGATCGCCAGAAAAGGATGTTGTGCTTATCCCAAGCTTCATATGTTGACACAGTCTTGTCTCGTTTTAGCATGGAAAACTCCAAGAAGGGTTTCCTACCCTTCAGGCATGGAGTTCCTCTATCCAAGGAGATGTGTCCGAAAACATAAAAGGAGATAGAGGAAATGAAGGCAGTTCCTTATGCTTCAGCGGTCGGAAGCCTCATGTATGTAATGTTGTGCACGAGACCTGATATCTGTTTTGCTGTGGGCATGGTTAGCAGATATCAGAGTCACCCTGGACAGGGACATTGGACAGCGGTAAAGCATATATTGAAATACCTGAGACGGACTAGGGATTATATGCTGGTTTACTAAGCATACCAATTAGTCCCTATAGGTTATACGGACTCAGATTTCCAGTCAGATAGAGACAAAAGTAAGTCTACCTCAGGTTTTGTGTTTACTTTAGGAGGTGGAGCCATTGTCTGGAGGAGTGTCAAGCAGAAGTGAGTGGCGGACTCCACTAAGGAAGCTGAGTATGTGGCAGCCTCAGAGGCAGCCAAAGAGGTTGTATGGCTCAGAAACTTCATCATGGACTTGGATGTGATTTCTGGTTTGCCCAGAACTATCACAATCTTTTGTGATAACAGTGGTGCAGTTGCAAACTCGAAGGAACCACGAGCCCATAAGGCGAGTAAGCACATAGAGCGCAAGTACCACCTGATACGAGAAATCGTAAAGCGAGGAGAAGTGACTATCACCAAAACTGCATCAGAGGACAACCTGGCAGATCCTTTCACTAAGGCTCTTCCATCTAGAGCTTTTGACAGGCATGTGGAGGATATGAGAGTCAGATGTATGGCAGTGGGAGAACATCAATGTCTTTAAGTATAAGTGGGAGATTGTAAGATGTGTATACTGAAAGACATGACTTTTACTATATGAACATCTTTTATGAAAAGAGAATCACACTACACTAGGTGCTTGTTTATAATAGTACATACACGAAGTCCTATTGCTTTGCATTCTAGATAACATGGTGTGTGGTGTCGTACGGAAGATCATGTTATTAGTTCCTTACTTAGCATAAACAAAGGCTCACAACCAAGATGGAATTGGACAACCCATCGGGATGGTTCATCGTGCCAAACCCTGCAAGTGGATTTGATCTGGCACGTTGATAAGGTTGAGTGGTAGTAATCAAGGATTCAGAAGTTAATTATTTAAATTGTCAATAATTTAATTAATTAACGGGCATGCGCAATCTTAAACATGGGGGGATGGACGACTCATAATATGTGGAGCCCATATGAAAATATGGGGGTTGATGAGGTAAGTTCAATTAAGATCCTTTAGTGGAATGAATCTTAATTAATGGATCGTGTTTGGATCCATTAGCGGGCCAAGAACCAACTCCTCCTCTTGGTCCCTGCCTTAGTGATAAGTACTATTTTGTTGATCATTTCAGATTCTAAAATCTATGTTTGACCCATATTTTACTTGCTTAATATTGAATTTATCCTAGGTTTTATGAATTTATTCTATTTTTGGGTTTTATTGCAAATCTTGCCACATTGGAAATATTTTGGCACTAAATTGTTAATCTACTTTTATAGGCTTGGAAGGATCATGGACCTAGGACATGCTGGGTCAAACTTGAGTCAGAAGTGGAATGGATCGAATGATCAAGCATCCGACGAATATGGGCCGTCCGATTCGAAAATGGCTAGATCTGAGCCACCGGAGAATTTTTGAGGTAATCCGAGCTGGGGTTAAGGCTAATTAAGCACTCAGATTAAGATCTGAAGGTTTCATACAAATCAGAGATCGTTCAGCCGTTGGATCAAGCTCAGAAGGATCTAGACCGTCCATTCAATGATCAGGTTGATTTGAGCCATCCGTTGCAAATCTGGAAGATCCGAGCCACTGAGAGATAGATCCTGACCCTTGATCAACATCTGAAAGTTTTGGTTCAGATCGGATAAAGATCAACCGTAGGATGGAGTTGAGTTAATCTAGACCGTCCATTGCTAAACTATATAAACTGCCACTCAATTCCCGATCAGACTGTCGCGTCTTTGCCAGTCTTCATCTTCTTCGCGTTTCTTCATTTTCTTCTGCAGTTTTCTTCAGCCGAGGGCGTGACCACTTCGGTTTCAACCTAGGATCGGGTTCTAGTTCGCCGGGGCGTTGTCTCCGTGAAGATTCCAGCTCAAATTCGCCCAAGTACAGAGCTGATTGAGGGTTTCATCAGATCTGCTATTCGATCGCTTGGATCTCGGTTTGTGCCACTTTTCATCCATCTAAGCTATCCGGAGGGTTCTCTGGAGTGCTGAGATCATCACCAACCCATCATCGCAATCCAACATATCAAGATCGAGGAGATCGGATTGGTTTTTCCAGCTGGGAGCAGAGTTTGGGTTTGAATCGATCACTGAGTCGGATTCTTCCGTGATCTGCTGAGCTAGGGGGTTCTTGGCTCACTCTTGTGTGACGACAAGAAGATCTCGAGCTAAGGAAGGAATCTGAGCTTAATTTCTTTGTGAATTTCTGTTTTAGCAGTAGATTCAATTGCTGTCATCATTTACAGTTTCTGAAATTTCGTATCAGTTGAACTTAGTTTCTTTGAGTCATTTCTGTATTCATTATTTTTCCAAATCTGCATTCGAATTAGCTAGATTACTTGTCTAGTGAACAATTGCTTTCATTTCAGTTGGAATTTCTGCTGTTCGTATTAGTTCTCTGCTTCTTTTCTTTGCGTATCAATTCAGTTTCAGAATTCTACAGTTTATTTCAAATTCAGTATGTGTCCAATTTTAAGTCCTGAAATTAGAGATAACATTTAGTTGCTAATGCATTCAGTCTTAGCTTACTTCGCATTTGAATCATTTCTGAATTTAGCTTCATTTCTGTACTTCTGTTCAGCTTGTTGCGTATCAGATTCTAGACTGCGTATCAACTTTGTTTCAGTAAGTTCAGCTTATAGTTTCTGGAATTTGAGTCAATTATACATTGGTTCTTCATAATTCTTCTTGAACATTGGATTGTGCATTCGATTCTTACCTGTTCTATTGTACTGCATTAGGTTATTGCTGTCATTTCTGTGTTTCTGCATATGGTTTCTGCGTTCCTGCATTTTTATCTTTGCATTTAGTTTGTCTCAATTGATCAGATTTTGGTATGAATTTCTTCATTTACTCTTGCAAATTTATTCACTGATAGCTTTGCTTTCCAAGCTTAATCGATTAGTTTTATTGCTGAATTGTCAGTATTAGCTTGGCACTCCATATCAGATTTGGCACATAAGCTTTCTCCATTTTGGTAGCAAGTTTACTTAAATTCTGCACAATGTTTCAAGTGAAATTTCGGCACTAATTGGTGTCAAGTTGAATGCAAATTTTAGTGTGCTATGGAAATTGAAATCAGTTGTTTCTGGTCTAGCTTGTTATTGAATTTCAATTGTCATTTTGGCATTAGTATTATGTCTCAATTCGGCAATTAGGCTTAAAGTGCTAGCATTTGGTTCAACCGAAAATTGTTTTGTTCCACTTGTTTCGCATTAGGTTCGCTTGAGTGGTAATTTCTGAAGTTGAACACAAGTTGTAGTGCAATATTTCATTTGGTATTAGTTTGATTTCCGAATTTTGCAAATTGGCATTGGTTTGATTGAGTTGTTTATTGGTTGAGTTTATCAATTGCCATTACCTAGTTTAAATTTGTCCAGCTAAGCCTTTCCTTTTCTTTGTATTTTCATTTCTGAAATGCAAACCAAACCCAAATTTTATTTGAAACCCAAAAATATTCGACGACACATAAACATCGAGCTTGAATCAAACAACCTTAACTAGCCTTAGGAAAAATACGACCTGTGGCCCCTTTACTACATTTTTATTCTTTGTTAGCAAAAAGGGTTTCCAGCTTATCAAATATCTAAATTTGAGACCCACATTCGTGACGACCTCTTTTGGGTCTATCACTTAGCCCTATAAATACCCTATGAGATCAAGAAACCAAGCCATTTTAATCAACCCAAGAGCCAACACCAAAGCTTCTCTCTTTTCTTTCTCTCCTTCTCTCCTAGGGCTCTCGGTGCCGAATAGGGAGAAGGGTTCTCCCCCTCGGTTTTCTCTATTCCTCCTCCACCAAGCTCCGGCTGAGACTCAAGGAAGCAAGGTAGGAGTCTCTTCTACCTTGCTTGAGCTCGGGGAGGGCAGAGGAGGCGCCGGCGAGAGGGAGAAGGCGCCGCAAAGGCCACCTTGCGGCGGCGGCGCAAAAGAGAAGAAGAAGAAGATTGAGGGCTGTTGGGGCTGGGAAGAAGGTTGTTTTTCTCCTCCTCCTCCTCCTTCTTCTTCTTCACCTTCCTCTCTAGGTCTGCTGCTGGTCGGAGGGCTTGGAGCCGGCTCCGGCGGTCGGCGGCGCAAGGGAAGAGGAAGGGGGTGGCCGGCGGCGCATACCCTAGGAGCTAGGGTTTTGGCCGGTTGGAGAAGAGGGTTGATTGGAGCTCTTGGTGATCTCAAATCGATGTAGATCGTCGCCCACACGACGTTCGCGAAGGGAGGGACATAAGATAGAGACCACGAGGTGATCGGAAAGGTATAACTTTCCAAACGCTCCTTTGTATATCCTTGTGTCGTTTATGTGCCATGTTGATATCTCTCGTCATTTTATGTGTTAGAATTTATTGTTTTGCTTGCAAAATATATTTAATAAATCTTAACTGGACCCCGACCATAAACACAAAAGCTGTCGATCAACTCGTCGCCTTTTCCGCGGTCAAACGGTCGAGCAAATTGCAAGACCAATTTTGGTAATTGGCTAAGTTGCAATTTGGATCGTTCGATACGGCACGAGATGGTCGATGGGAAACGACTCTCTATTTGGATTAAATTTTTTATTCCGTAGGCATAGAGAGGTCTCTCGGATCGACTAGGTATTTGCTAGGGAAACCCGCCAAGCTATACCCAACAAAATCAACATGATAACCTAACTTAATCATATTGACACACACATCAAAACTCATGATCTACCCGATTAACCTTGGGTCGATTGTACTAACAATCTCTCCCTTTTTGATGTGTGGCAATATGTTTAAGTTAGGTACTAACATAACAATTGAAAATTAAAAGCATAGTATACTAAGAAGCATAAACATGCATCCTCCCCCTTAACCTATGTCTTATCACAAGATTTTCAATTTTTTCCATAAACATAAAGAGTTAAGTTAAAATCCAACTTAAGCCTTTCAATTCTCCCCTTTGACACCATCAAAAAGATTGCTCCAAGCAATATTACCTATTGGAGTCAATTTGGGACAAGTTTCATATTAAAAGAACCATAAATCAGAAACTACCTGTCCCAGTCGACTGCTTCAGTTATCAGTCGACTGGTCTCAGCAAAATGCCAAGTCACAGAATGTTCAGTCGACTGCCTCCTGGGCCAATTGACTGATACATATCAGTCTAAAAATTTCAACTTCTGAACTGAAATTCAGAAATGCATAATAAATTCCATAAAATTTGAAAAATCACAAAAGTTTGTAAACATGTTTCTCATGATGTATTCTAACAGAGAAAAATATATTTTCATGAAAAATCCAAACATGTTTTACTTTTTGACCAAAACTAAAATTCTTTGAAAAACACTCCATTTTGTATCAAACTTACATTCTAGTTTTGAAATCATATATTTTGCAAACCCATACCATAGCAAATAAAACACAGAAATGTTTTCAATTCATTTGTAATGTCCAACTATGATCTATGGGCAAGATGTCCATTAATTAAACATTTGCTTTCTTCATAGTTGGTCTATTTTTAATAATGTGATACATCCAATAATCCAACAAAATGCCACAAGCATAAGTGTGTTATTTGTATCATCCTAACATTCTATATACATGAATACAATCATGAAGCAAAGTAATATGAGATATTTTTTAAAGTAAACCATATTTAGCCCAATTCATCATGAAATTCTACTATGGGCTACAAACTCCCCCTTAATGTCTCAAGCTAACCAAATTTCAAAGATTTGAAATTTTAATACAATGGTTGACTTACCCCCAAATCCTCAAATCCTTGAGGATTGACTTTGGTACCTAATAGAAATGTTTCCTAATTGAGTTAACTAAGTACTCCTTAGGGATCTATTTCTTACTTAGGTTCTTGGCCTTTGTTTGTCCTCTAGCAAGTAGACAATGATAGGTTTTTTCATTACTAGATTTTCCAAACCCTAACCCTTCTTTCTTGAAACTTGCCTTTTGGATCTCAATGATCATATCTAGGGTTTTAAAAACCAATTTCAAATTTCCTAAGGGCTTTGGTAAGGCTATCTACCTTTTCTCTTAAATCCTTATTTTCTTCTTCTAAACATGAGTCATTTGAAATGGAAGAAGAAACATGCACATCATCCTTAATTTCCATGGATTCTAATTTTTCCTTTAACATGCAAATCTCACTTTTCAATCACTTAATTTTCTTTCTAGCATTAACCAAATCATCATTAGTACTAGAAATTATTTTTATAAGAGTAGAAGTGGGTAAGTTATATACCTCACTTACCGAGACGTCCGATGCCGAAGTTGAGCCTCCCCCTTCACTTGAGCTCCCTTCATCTTCAAATTCGGATGACGTAGAGGCAATGTCGTCAATTCCCATTAGTGTGAAATGGGATACATGATGTTCCTCCTCCTCCGATGAGGATGAATCATCCCATGTAGCCTTTAAATTTTGCACTTTCTTCTCCTTCTCTTTTGATTTCTTCTTCTCTTCTTTCTTCTTTCCTTCCTTCTTCTTCAAGAGGGGACACTCATCTCTCATGTGTCCTTCTTCTTGGTAATTGTAGCAAATAATCTTCCTTATTCTACATTTGCTCCTTGACCCTTTCCTACTATGAGATTTGTTAGTAGAAAAATATTTAAATATTTTTCTCATTTTTCTTGCCATGTAGACTTCCACATCACTATCCATGGATACACTAGACTCCTCCGAATCGGATGAGGAAGCCTTCTTTTAACCTTTTCCCTTGTTTGCCACAAGGGCTATACTCCTTGGCTTGTATACCTCTTCAATTGTTCCTCCAACTCGAGTTTTATGAAGCTCCATGGTTGAGAAAATTTTTTTTAGAGATGTTTTTGTTGGAGCAATCGACCCAAGTATGATCAAGTGGATCATAGGTTTTGATGTGTGTGTGTCAATATGATTAAGTTAGGTTGTCATGTTGGTTTGATATGTTTGTTTGAGTCATGCAGGACTTGGTGAATCACACATGAAGTACGCATCTGAGGGGCGAGAGCCGAAGGAAGAGGACTCCAAGGGAAAGCTGGGGAAGTAGACTTCAAGGGCATACGCGAAGGATGGCATGGAGGCAAGTCGTGGGCTTGTGTGCGTGTTCGAGGGACGAAGGACAAGGAAGAGAACTTTAAGGGGTGAGCCAAGGGAGTGGACTTCAAGGAATACACGAAGGGTAGTTGTCGGAGTGAGTGTGAGTGGAAATGTAACTGGGCAGTCGATTGTAGAAAGGGCAGTCGACTGCCAGAACTCACAGAAAAATCAGTCGACTGGTCCGGGACCAGTCGACTGATCAATTCAAAAATATAGACGTTGGCTAGCGACTGGCTGGGGACCAATCGACTGCCCTTGGGGCAGTCGACTGGAGTCAGGACTGGTCTATTTTAAGAACAGTGATGGATCGGAGAAAATCGATAGGGGGGGTGAATATCGATATAAAATTTTTTGGAGAAACAGAGCAGTTACGCAGCGGAAAATAACAGAACAAACGCGAACACAGGTTGGTTTTACTTGGTTCAGAGTCGCGGTCGGCTCCTACTCCAAGGCCCATGGTCCTTGACCGTTTATTTTGGGCAATTCTATAGTCGCAAAGAGAATTTTTCAAATCGAGTACAGAAAGAGAATTGGAATTTAAATTGCAACACTTTTCATAAATTAATTTTACCGATGCCCGAGGTGGATCAAAGTTCAGAGCAAAGGGTCGTCGTCGGCATTGGAATCTCGAAGTCGAAGCTTGTCAAAGCTTGTCGAAGCGTAGCGCTTGAACGAAAGTGCATGGAGCGTTGAGAGCGGTGTGTGTTGAAGCCTTGGGGGTGAACCCCCTTTTATAGCACCCATGGGGGCGCCTATGTCGATGGGGGCGCCTACACGTGGCCTCTCCTGTGCAATCTCTTATCCGCAGACTCAGTCAGCGCTTATCCATCTCACAGGGGCGCCTGAGCTGATGGGGGCACCCGTATGGTCCCGGGCGCCTGAGCTGGCTTGGGTTAGTGGCTTTGTGGCAGTTTGCTTTGTTGCTTCTGTTTTGGCCTTGACCTGGGGAGCCCGTGTCCATCCGGGCGCCTTGCCCCAATGAGGCGCCTCACTCCATTGAGGCGCCTCAGCTGCAGAAATGCACTCCTTCGATCCCTGCAACCAAGGTTAGTTCCAAAACAAAAAGAAGCAAACATGTTAGCCATTATATACAGCCTAAGCTGTCTTGGTTCTGACTTTGGGTTTCCCAAATGGAACCCTAGGTCGAACCGACGCCTCCTATTCCCTCGTACGGGGAACGCATCCTCACCTACTCCTCTTAGGAGAGTTTACCTTTTGCCAACCGGCTCCTTCGGTTGGACTTTTGCCCAATCCACCTGACCAGGTCTTCATACCCAGTCCGCGACCAGGACTTCTTGCCCAACTTCCGTTCAGGTCTTCGGTGCCCAGCCCTTTGCTAGGACTTCTTGCCTAGAGTACCTAGGACTTTTCCTGCACACTTAGTAAGCTTGTTAGATCACATTAATACCTTAACTTCTGAACCCTTTGCCATTATCAAAACACAGGTTTGACTTAGGTGTTTCCTGCACCAACAATCTCCCCCTTTTTGATTTATGGCAACACGGTTAAAAAAGTTAAGTTAAAAAAAAACAGATAACAAGCAACGAATTGGAAAAATATTTAGTTTCCTCCCCCTAAAACGAAGATTCTCCCCCTGAGTTTTTCAAAGACAAGTGGGTTTTTGTTAATCTTCTAAGTGCTTTAGATCCAGAAAGCTTTTGCACACTTGAGAAAATTTTCACATTATACTTAGAAACTTTTCAGAAAAAACTTTTTCCATACTTAGAAAAATTTTCCAAAAAAGTTTTTCAAGTTTTCCACATTTAGAAAAATTTCCAAAATTTTTTTCAAGTTTTCCACACTTAGAAAAATTTCCAAAATTTTTTTTCAAGTTTTCCACACTTAGAAAAATTTCCAAAATTTTTTTTCAAGTTTTCCACACTTAGAAAAATTAAAAAAACTTTTTTCATATTTAGAAAATTTTCAGAGAAAGTTTTTCACATTTATACTTAGAAAACTTTCATTTTTGAAATGCTTAGATTTGAAAACATTTTTTAAGCATTTATTTACTTTACTTTTTGAAAAGGAGATAAAAGTTTTGAAAAATTAAATTTTGAAAAAAAATCAGAAAAATTTCTTTTCTCTCCTTTCCTTTCTCTCCTCCTTTGCCATATATAAAAAAAAATGATTATAGCAAAAAAAATTAGAGTAAGAAAATGAAGTTCTGTATTGAACCAACTCTAATAAGCATGAACTGGTCCAAACCAAATTAAACCGTTCTTGTTCGGGTCCTGTCTAACTCAGTTAGCTACTTACCAACTATCATAAATAGTAGCTTTCGCTAAGGTTAGTCAAGTTAAGTGATCTGATCAAGTTAGATTTTCTAAACTTGACACTTAACTTGATGCCGTTCAATTGGTATTTATTGCCCTAATTACTGCAGATGCACTAACTTAAAGCATCTTGAATCAAGGCATAGACCTAAGCATCTCAACCCAGTCTAGGTTATCAATCAAAAGTACCCTAAGGTGCTTGTGAGATGCTGGCTTCTAGATCTATAGGTGCATGCAGTTCTAGGGTTAGGGCCTAAGCTAAGTCTATTTGCGAAAAAGCCCTAGTTTTGAAGGGGGTAAGTTTTAAAAAACTAAGTCAGAAAATCATTTTAAATTTCAAGACAAAAAAATGATTTTTCACAAAACATATTAATTAACAAATAAAAAAATAAAACCATTTTTTAATAAAAAACTATGTAGAGCAGTCCTGTTCTACTAAGCATAATCCTAACTACCTTCTTAGTGAGCTAAACTCAGACTCAGGTAAGGGTTTGGTAAAGATATAAGCTAAGTTTGACTTTGAGTCTATATGCTTAAGGACTATTTCACCCCTGGCTACATGATCCCTTACAATGTGATGTTTAACTTCTATATGCTTTGTTCTTGAGTGTTGAATTGGGTTTTTAGTTAGATTGATTGAGCTTATGTTATCAATGTAGACTTGGGTTTGGGTGTAGTCAAGCTGGAAGTCTTTAAGAGTGTGCATCATCCATAAGAGTTGTGCCACACATTCTCCTAAAGCAACATATTCTGCTTTGGTTGTAGGTAGGGCTACGCAGTGTTGCTTTCTACTGCACCAACTGACTAGACTATTTCCTAAAAGTTGACAGCTTCCACTTGTACTTTTTCTATCTAATTTGCATCCAACATAGTCAGAGTCAGAATATCCTGACAGTTCAAATGTTGAGATCCTAGGATACCAAATCCCTACATTTAGGGTGCCCTTAATGTATCTAAGTACTATTTTTAGGACTGCTAAGTGTGATTCCTTAGCACAGGTTTGGTATCTAGCACATATTGTTGGATCGAGAGAATACGATAGAGGGGGGGTGAATATCGTAAAACCGTTTCAGATTAGATTGAGAGAAATTACGCAGCGGAAATAAACAAAACAAACGCGAACACAAGGTTTTTTACTTGGTTCGGAGTCGCGGTCGGCTCCTACTCCAAGGCCCACGGTCCTTGAACATTTACTGCAGGCAATTCTATAATCGCGCAAGTTATTACAAAAATTTGTACAGTAATAGTGCAGTAAAAAGTATAATTATGCTCTTCGTTATCGACGCCCGGTGTAGATCGATCTTCGGTGCGGAGGGTCATCGTCGGCGCTTGAATATCAAGATCGGAGGTTTCCGGAGCAGAGCGCTTGAGTCAAAGAGCGTAGAGGCGTTGGAAAAGTTGATCTCGAAGCCTTGGGGGTCGAACCCCTTTTATAGCACTCCTGGGGCGCCCTGGACGTTGGGGGCGCCCTCCACGTGCCTCTAAATCCGCAAACCCCTATCCGAAACTCGATCAAAGCTTATCCCTTCAAGATAGAGCTCGAAGCCGACGGGGCGCCCAGGATACTGGGGGAGCCCTGGCTGCTGGGGGCGCCCTGGATGCTGGGGGCGCCTTGCTTGCCTCGGTCAACAGGCTTCACGGTTGCTTCTTTGCTTCAGTTCATTTCTTGGCTTTGACTCAGGGCACCTGGGACCTCCAGGGCGCCCTGCTTAGAGCAGTTTCGAGGCAACTCTTTGCTTGGTTGTTTGCTTTGCCCTTGGGGGTGCCCGGGACCTCCAAGGCGCCCTGCTCAGCTGCTGCCCCTTTCCTTTGGGGCGTTCTGAGCTGCAGAACCTCGTTCCTTCAGTCCTGCATACAGGGTTAGTTCCAAAACAACAAAGTAAGAGTGTTAGATAATTTTTTACAGCCATAGCTGTCTTGGTTCTGACTTTGGGTCTCCCAAAATGGAACCCTAGGTGGAACCGACACCTACTGTTCCCTCGACGGGGAATGCGTCCTCACCTACTCCTCTCAGGAGAGTTTACCTTTTGCCAACCGGCTCCTTCGGTTGGACTTTTGCCCGATGCACCTGACCAGGTCTTCGTGCCCACCTTCCGAGCAGGTCTTCGGTGCCCAGCCCTCGGCCAGGTCTTAGTGCCCACCTTCCGAGCAGGTCTTCGGTGCCCAGCCCTCAGCCAGGTCTTAGTGCCCAATTCCTCGAACCAGGTCTTAGTGCCCACCTTCCGAGCAGGTCTTCGGTGCCCAGCCCTCGGCCAGGACTTATTGCCCAATTCTTAGAACCAGGACTTCGTGCCTAGGGTTCCTAGGACTTTTCCTGCACACTTGAGTAACATTGTTAGATCACAAATAGTACTTAACTTTGAATCCTTTGCTAATATCAAAATAAGGTTCGATATGCTGCTTCCTGCACCAACACATATTCCTACAGCGAATAGGATATCAGGTCTACTAGCTGTAAGGTAAAGTAGACTTCCAATCATACTTCGGTATAGCTTAAGATCTACAGGTTTACCTTCAGGGTCACTATCAATTTTGATATATATGGCCATAGGGGTATGTATACTTTTTGAGTTATCCATTTTAAATTTCTTTATTAATTTCTTAGCATATTTGGATTGGTGAACATAATTCCCATCCCTAGTTTGCTTAATTTGCAGTCCTAAGAAGAAATTGAGCTCACCAACTAAGTGTTGGATCGAGATAAATGATAGAGGCGGGGGGGGGGGGTGAATATCGTTAAAACTTTTTCGGATAAGAATAAGAGAAAATACGCAGCGGAAAAGAAAATAAGTGCACACGAACACAAGCCGATTTTTTACTTGGTTCGGAGTTGCGGTCGGCTCCTACTCCAAGGCCCACGGTCCTTGACCGTTTACTGCGGGCAATTCTATAATCGCGCAAAGGTTTACAGATTTCAGTACAAGAATATTCCAGTAAACAAAAGAGACTACACTTTTCGTTACCGATGCCCGATGTGGATCGTACTTCGGAGTAGAGGGTCGTCTTCGGTGTTGGAATCTCGAGATTGGAGTTTGCCGGAGCAGAGCGCTTGAATGAAAAGCTTTTGAGCGTTGGAGAAAGTGTTGTTGAAGCCTTGGGGGTCGAGCCCCTTTTAAGTGTTCCTGGGGGCGCCTGATTCGCTGGGGGCGCCTGACACATGCCTTCAAATCAGAGAACCTTCATCCGCAGCTTGGTCAGCGCTTATCCCTTCTGAATCGGCCCCTGGTCAGAGTGAGGCGCCCGGGACCTCCTGGGAGCCTAGCTTGACTTGGTTTGCTGGCTTCGTGGCTGATTTGCGTCGATTACCTCTTTGGCTTTGACCTTGGGCGCCCGGGACCTCCTAGGCGCCTAGCCCAGTGTGATTTCGAAGCGTTCTTACTTAATTGCAATTTTAGCCTTTCACCATGGGCGCCCGGGACCTCCCGGGCGCCTAGCCCAGCTGCCTGCCCCTCTCCTTTGGGGCGTTCTGAACTACAAAAACACACTCCTTCGGTCCTGCAACCAAGGTTAGTTCCAAAACAACTAAAGCAAGAATATTAGTCAATATTTATAGCCATAGCTGTCTTTGTTCTGACTTCGGGTCTCCCAAATGGAACCCTATGTCGAACCGACGCCTACTTCTCCCTCGACAGGGAACGCGCCCTCACCTACTCCTCTCAGGAGAGTTTACCTTTTGCCAACCGGCTCCTCCGGTTGGACTTTTGCCCGATCCACCTGACTAGGTCTTCGTGCCCAACTTCTGGTCAGGTCTTCGTTGCTCAGCCCCTTGCCAGGACTTCGTGCCCAGTCCTCGACCAGGACTTTTTTCCCCGACTTCCTGTCTCGTCTTCTTGCCCAGTCCTTGACCAAGACTACTTTGCCTAGCCCTTTGCCAGGACTTCTTGCCGAGTGTACCTAGGGCTTCTTCCTGCACACTTAGGAAACACATTAGAACACAATAACACCTTAACTCTTGAACCCTTTGCCATTATCAAAACCCAGGTTCGACTTAGGTGCTGTCTGCACCAACAATCTCCCCCTTTTTAATTTATGGCAACCCGGTTCAAAAAGTTAAGTTAAACATACAGAAAAGAATGGGTAAAGTACCAACTTTCATTTCCTCCCCCTGGAAGAAATCTCCCCTTAAGTTTTTCAAAAATTCGTGGGGTTTTTGAAAAAGTTTCTAAGTCTAAAGTTGAAACATTTTCTAGGTTTTCAATACCTAGAAAGTTTTAAAACAAAAGGTTTTTAAGTTAGACAAAATAATTTGAGTTAGGCACTTGGAAAATTTTCAGGAGAATTTTGAAATTTACACTTAGAAAATTTTCACCAAAAATTTAGAGTAAGTACTTAGAATAATTTTTGAAAACAAGTACTTAAGGTAATTTCCAAAACACTTAGTTTTTGCTTTTTAGAAAATTTTCTAAACTGATTTTGAAGTTTTAACACTTAGGAAATTTTCAAGCAGTATTAAAAAAATTTTCAAGCAAAATTTTGAATTTTATAACTTAGAAAAATTTTCCAGAAAATTTTTGAGTAAGTACTTAGAGTATTTTTGAAAACAAACAATTGACTTTCAAAAGGAACTTAGGTACTTAGAGAACTTTACTTTTTGAAAAAAGGAGATAAAGTTTTGAAAATTGAAATTTTTTTTTAAAACCTTCTTTCCTTTCCAAGCTCTCCCCCTTTGCCATATATCAAAAAAATATAGCAAGAAAAATGAGTAATCAAAGTAAGGTGCTGTACTGAACCAATTCTAAGTCTAAACTGAACCAAATCCATTTGAATTTCCTCCTTTGGGTCCTATCTAACCCAGTTAGCTACTTACTAACTGTTATAAACAGTAGCTTTCGCTAGGGTTAGTCAAGTTATGTGATCTGATCAAGTTAGATTTTCTATACTTGACACTTAACCTGATTACTGTTTAATTGATATTTATTGCCCCAATTACTGCAGATGCATTGTCTTAAAGCATCTTGAATCAAGGCATAGACCTAAGCATCTCAACCCAGTCTAGGTTATCAATCAAAAGTACTCTAAGGTGCTTTGTGAGATGCTGGCTTCTAGATCTATAGGTACATGCAGTTCTAGGGTTAGGGCCTAAGCTAAGTCCATTTGCGAAAAAGCCCTAGTTTTGAAGGGGGTAAGTTTTTAAACAAAAACTATGTTGAAAAATTATATTAAAATTAAACAAGTGATTTTTCATAATAGGATAAGAAATAAACCAGTTTTAAAAAAAAACTTAAATAGAGCAGTCCTATTCTATCAAGCATAACCCTAACTGCCTTCTTAGTTAAAATAGTACTGTAGCTTATCAAACATGTAATTAGAAAGTAAAGCTGATAGATGCATAACAGTCACCTGGTCAGTGGGACCAGTAAGGTCAAACCATAGTCAAATACATGTCAACCCTACTGAGTGGGGGTAGTCAAATAGTCAACAGTACAACTGAAAATACCAATCTGAACTAAGAGGAAGGGCCAAGACGGTCAAATGGGTCAGGCTGCCATGATCGAAATAGAGACATCATTTCATTGTATCGTGTGTTGTTTGTCTCTCGATCGGCTCTGAGGGTATTCATATTCTCAGTGTAACGGGCCTCATTTGCCTCCATATACTCTGCGTGATTGGCCTCTATTTCCTCCCTGAGGCTGTGGACCTCTGTCTGAAGTAGTGCTAGTCTCTCGTCAGTCGTCGGAGGTGGGGGCTCGTCCATGTGCTCCCGAATCTCGACAGCGAGATCTGCGACGTCAACCTCTACGTCCTCATTGGAATCGATCTGGGCTCCGACTCTCTGTCGTCTCCATGATAGACCCCCGGTAACCGAGACCTCTATGCCAGCTAGGGAAAAATTTCTATACCCAATTTCGTCAAATTCAGTCATTGTGGTCATCTCTCCATCGGTAATATCGCGACCGTGATGATGAAGAAGAGAAGTGATGATGTGACAGTAAGGGGTGCGTACCTGACCTTGAGTCGTAACACTGGACGCATATAGAATGGTGTGGAACATGTGAAGTCCAATATTTATGTCTAAGTGATGGATCAATGCGTACAGCAAGAAGGTATGGAATGGTCGCATGGTCGCGACGTCCCTAGTGGTCAAGGGCAGAATGCAACGGACTAGGACTCTATAAAGAGCGTAGTCCTGGACCTGAAGATCTACCGACTGAAACCGTCTAACCAAAGGATTTCGGGCATCACTATAGAAATATGAATAAAGGGTGTCCAGGTTAATATGGGAGTAGGAAGGAGCAAAGGTAGGATCCATAGGAGGGTAACAACAGAACGTGGACTGGGAAGGTCATAGTCCAAGAAATCTGTTAAACAACGAGGGTGTGATTGTCAAGGGCATCCCTTGTACTGTGGTAACATAGGTAAGGTCATCTTGTCTGACTAGGTGGTTGTAAAACTCTGCACATAGGGTTGTGTTCACAGGATGGGTGCAGAAGACAAGGTTATCAAGTTGATAGAAATTGATGACGTTCATAGCTAATGGACAGGACTGAGTAAAAAATTGCCTATTTAAGAAACTCGTTTTGATGGGTTTATAAGTCATCCTAGTGAACTTATTGCATAGTTCTAATGTTGGAAACCTAGGGTCAGGGCTAGGCTCGGTCCCGGGGTTGGGTTGATTGGCACGACGTTTTCTAAAAGTCAAAACAAGGAACATGCATTTAGTGAAATAACTAAAAGGAATTAATTATAAATGCATGAAAAATTGATACCGGGTAGGCATCCGGGGAGGCATGGTTGAAGTGGAGCGTTCGAGAGCACGAGAGGGTCGTTCGGACGCCTTGGGAGGAGAAGAGTTAGGGATGAGATTTGTTTTGGGTGTGGCACATGAAGGGGGAATTTGTGGCCTTATAAAGAGGTTTGTCGGGTGCCCGGGAGGAATCGGGCGCCTGGTTCAGGCGTAAGCTGCCAAATGTAGCTTTTTCAGTTTTGACACTGTCCTTGGGGGTGCTCATGAGGACCTGGGCGCCTGGAGTCAGCTGCTATGTGTGGCAGCTTTTGCTACCTCGAATTGACATAAAGGCCTAGGCGCCCGATAGGTCACGGGCGCCCGGGTTATCTAGGTTGTGTTGACAGCTTTTGCTATCTTGGTCGAAGAGAAAGTGGGGGGGGGGGGGGGGCGCCTGAGGGGTCACGAGCGCCCGAGCTAGTCATTGTTTGACTATTTACCTGTTTGACTGTTTGACCAGGTTTGACTCTTTTGACCTCTAATGACCAACCAACAATCAAGTCCATTCAGTTCTAAAATCAATGTTTTTATTTAACAACATTACAAAAACCATATTTTAAGTTAAGTCCTAACTATTTCACCTGGTATATAGTTATCAATCACGTTAACCTTATGGGTTTTTGTGAGACAGGTTTTAATAGAGGTAAAAATTTTATTTTGAAAAACCATGATTAGTTTTAAAAAGTTAAATTAATTTTGAAAAACCAATTAATTATGCTTTTAAATTTATTTTTGAAGACAATGGTTGAATCTAAGATTAACTGAAATCTGTGTTAGGTTCAAATCTGACAATAGTAAAGTGAATTTGGTTTTCAATAATCGGCTTCCAGGTCTTGGTGAGGCACTAGGCCTTCTTTGGCCGTAGCCTTATTGGATCATTGATAAGTACCATTTTTGTGATTATTTTAGATGTTAGAATCCATGTTTGACCTATGTTTTTATTGCTTAATTATGATTTTACCCTAGATTTTGGAACTTTATCTTATTTTGGACTTAATTGCAAAATTACACAATTTTTGGATTATTTGGCCACTAATTTTCTGATATATTTTTGTAGGCATGAAAGGATCCTGGACCTAGGGCATATTGGGTCAAACTTGAGTCGGAAGTGACCCGGATCCAATTATCAAGCCTACGATTAATCCGGGCCGTCCGATTCAAGAGCGGCTAGATCTGAGCCATCCGGGACGATCTGAAGCAATCCGAGCTAGGGTTAGGGTTGATCAAGCTCTATGATCAAGATCTGAAGGTTTCATCCCAATCAGAGCTAAATCAACCGTTGGATCAAGCTTGGAGGGCTCTAGAGCGTCCATTCACAGATTGAGTTGATCTGGACCATCCGTTGCATATCTGGAGGATCCGAGCTACCACAAGGCAGATCCTGACCCCAGATCAACATCCTCAAAGTTTGGGTCAGATCAGATGAAGATCAACCGTTGGATTTCTCAAATTAATCACAACCGTCCATTGATAGCTATTTAATCAGATTTTCCCAGCAGCTTTTCCTCGTCGCGTCTCCGCCGCTATAGTAGCCTTCACCGTTTCTTCTTCGTTTTCCAGTCGATTTTCTCCATTTCCGGGGCGCGACCCCTCGATTCTTCATCAAGATCATCTTCTGGAGCTTTGGAGGTCAGTTTGATTGGAGAATTAAGCTCGAATTCGCGCCGGACAGAGTTATTTGAGGGTTTCGGTGGCTCTGTGGTCCGAACACTGAGATCTTCGCCACAGTCCATTTCCGATGATCTGAGGCACTTGTAGGGGTTCTCAAGTGACCTCAGGTTGTTCCCAAATCACCATCGCAGCTCCACAAACGAAGATCGAAGCGTTTGGATTGGAAATTCCCAGCTTGCGCAGTTTGAGCAGAGTTCACTAATCTAATCTGATTTCCACTGATTTGCTGTGCCTAGGGGTTTGAAGCCAGCTCTTGCTTGACGACCAAGAAGAATTTGAGCTTAGGGAAGATTGAGGAGTAGCTTAGATAGTTTAATTTCAATGTTTCATAGCTGTAATTTGATTTCTGTCCTGTTTTCTGTATCTGCAGTTTTATCAGCCACTTAGTTCAAGTTTTCTGAATTGTTTAGCTTAATCTAGTTTTTAATCTTCAAGTTAAGTAGATTTAGAAGCTTGTTTAATGAACAAATAGACCAATTTACAGTTTAATTTCTGTTTTTAGTTCGCGTGCCAATTGTATCCTTGCTTGCGTATCAATTAATTTCAGAATTTTCAGTCTTCGACTGTAGTTAGCAATTCAGATTTGTCCAAGCTATTTCTGTAGTTAACAAGTTTCGATTCAGAAATTCTTAGCAGCTAGGTAGTTTGTTAGTGAGTAATTGCAATTGTTTTAGTTTGTTTCGCATAGTTTAACTTTGCATTTCAGTTTAAATCATTGCGTATCAGCTTGTTCTGCAAAGTTCACTTTGGTTTCTGAATTTCGAAGCTTGCTTCCAATTCGATTTATTTCCAGCTTGATCCCCACAATTGAAGACAACATTTAGCTCACTAACTCAATTGATTTGAGTTGTTTAGCAATCTGATTCTATTTCTGCATTTGATCTATTCCTGCACTTGCATAAATTCTGCACCATTCAACTCTGCATCTGCATTTTCCTGCACAAGCTGTTTTAGATTCATCTTTCGTATCCTGGGGATTTCTGCATGCTTAGTGTAGTTTCTGATCTCAAGTTTCAAGCATACATTGGTGCTGTTAAATTCTACGTGAATATTAGATCAGTGCCTCTGAATTTGGATGTTCTATTTTTCTTCCTGCAATTTGAACGATTCTGGATTTCTGCACCTCTCAGCTCACTGTTTCTGCTCGTTGATCCCATTTATACCATTCTAGTCATCAGTTTTGCAGTTCAGATCAGTGAAGTTTTGCATTGAAACCTTATGGCAATTGAAATCAATTTTCTTGTATGATTTTTGCATCCCAATTTCTGCTGCATGTCATTTCTGCATATAGGTTTGCATTCCCATTTCCATTTCTGAATTCAGCCTTTCTTTTCTGCCTTAACCAGTTTCGATTTTTACACATCCCTATTCAATTGCAGCAGATAATCTCATTAGCCCTTTTTCAAGCTGAATTAATCAGCTAATAACCATGCAAACAGTTTCAAGAATTGGCACATAAGTTTCCTTTACTTGTGTATCAAGTTGTTTCAATCCCTTGCCTTGTATCGAGCTAGGTTTTGGGCTTTAATTGATAACCTTCGAAGTTAAAATTTAACTGTGGTGTACTTTTGCATCTGAATTAAGTGTGATTCCTGAGTTGTGCCAAAGTGCTTTAGATGATTGAGTGGTCCCATGGCTTGAGTTACTAATTGTTATCACATTGTTTAGTTCAATGGGTTAAGTTTCTTCTCTTTAATTGCGACTTCATTTCTGATTGCAACCCAAGACCCAAATCACATTCGAAACCCACAAACACAAACGACACACAAACACGAGCTTGAATCAAGCAACGTCAACTAGTCCCCGAGAAAAATACGACCTGTGGCCCCTATATTACATTTTCATACTTTTGATTGTAAAAGGGTTTCCAGCTTTTATTCATACTTTTAAATTTGAGGCCCACATTCGTGACAGTCCATCTGGGTCAGTCAAATTTTTGGCGCCGTTGCCGGGGAAGCAACTAGTTGATTTGTTTGATTTTTGCTTTTATACTTTTTGATATATCATTGGGTTCTATTTTTTGTTGCTTATTCTTTTGTATACGGGTACTGCTATTTTTTCTTGTTTGTTTTGTGACAGGACTACCAGTTCAGAATGTTTACATCTACTTACCAGCAGCCGTGTCAACAATTCCAACAAAATCAACAACTAAATCAGTTTTTTCAGCCTAATTGTCAGCCAAGTCAGCCCTTCCAATTTCAGCTGCCAAGTCAACCAAATTTCCAACAATTTCAGGAAGGGCAGCCACAGTTTCAAGGTTTCGATCAACAAATTCAGCAATTTCAGCTACCATGTCAACAATTTCAGCCACCACAACCATTTCAACCGAATTTTCAGCCAATTCAGCCATTATTCCAGAATTTTCAGATTGGGCAGCCATCATTTCATCAATTTCAGCCCAATTTCCAGCCACAAATTCAGCATGGGCAGCCACCATTTCAGAATTTCCAACAACAAAACCAGAATTTCCAGCCCACTCAAATTCAGTGTTCACCACCACAATTTCAACCTCAGATTCAAGATTTCCAGGGCTACCATTCACAGCAAGTTCAACCATCCTTTCAACCACAATTTCAACATTTTCAGCAAGATTTCCAGTTTCAAGGACAGAATTTTCAGCAAGACACTCAGAATTTTCAGCCCCTCCCATTTCAGCAGTCTAATCAAGAAGGCATTGATGATCCTGACTGGGATGAGGCTCAACAACAGAGGGTTGAGGATATGTTTCAACAGATGATGCAGCAATAACAATTACAGCAGCAAAGTTTCCAACAAGTTCTACAACAACAAGAGCAAATTTTACAACAACAACGGCAAGGCATCGAACAACGCCTTGCACAATTAGTTGATCAATGGAATCAAATACAAGCTCAAAGATTGGAACAATCAGATGATTCTATAGGTGCAGGGGATTGCACAGAGCCCCAGGAACCACCTATATTGATTGATGCATCAGAAAATTCAGAGGATAGGATTGAGAGTGTAGGGGATTGCACAGAGCCCCAAGAATCACCCATTCCTATTTCACAGGACCATTCTCATCTTTTATTTTGTGATTATAGTATTATTGAAGGTCCTAATTTTTCTAATTTGGTTGATACAGGAATGGTTGAGGAAGATGATTCCATAGGTGTAGGGGATTGCACTAAGCCCCAGGGACCACCACAATTACCAGAAAGTGTAGGGACTTGCATGGTGGAAGCAAGAACCCAAGGATCACCTACTCTAGTTGAGTGTCCACCAGAGCCTGAGGCTGAAGAGGAGACTGCACATGATCAGGAGGAGACCACAGATATATCTACTTTTGTAGAATCTCCAGGTACTTTTCAGCACGATCAGGTAAATTCTCCTCCTAATTTTTCTGAAATTTGTAATGAGGTACCTCAAACTGATCTTATTGTTTGTGATATACTTAGGGATACATCTCTTGTAGAAAATAATTGTGAAAAATCCCTAGAGGTACCTAGTGTAGAAATTGTTGAAAATGAAGCATGTGGTGTTACATTAGATGCAAATGCTGAGTGTGAAAATTTTTTAGGGGTGCCTAGACTTGATGTTGATTTTTGTGATGAATCTCTTGACATATCTTATTCTGGAAATAATTTTGAAAAATTCATTGAGGGACCACAAATTGATTTTATTGGCTGTGATACATTATTTGATACATCCTTGGTAGAAAATAATTGTGAAAAATTTATTGAGACACCAAGAATTGATTTCATTGAACATGATGCAGATTTGGATTCATTTCATGCAGATACTTATATCATTTTATTTCTTTCTGACCCTGCACGCTTGAGAAAGGTATTACACTGTTTTGCAGGGTCCAGAAGACTCCAGGAGTGGGTACTCCAGCTGAACATACTTCAACCTCCTGGAAGTACTTCTGAAAGGCATCAAGAAGGAGGAGAAGATCTTACTTTAATCCATAGCCCTCCATTCCTTCCATGGATTTTGAACCTGAATCGCCTTAGGCCACCAGAGAATATTTTTGTGAAGTTCAAGTGTGGGGGAGTCCTAGCTCTCTCAGCCACCGATTTTCCTCCACTACCACGGTGGAGGCTACTTTTGGATAGACTCCGTCCACCTGAAATAAAGGGGAGTTTGTTCCTTTTTGCATTTTCCTTCATTTTGCTGACTTTTAGAATTTTCTTTTAAATCGAGTCCTTGATAATAAATGCATGAGTAGAGTAGAATGCATAGGAGTCATTGTAAATATCTTGTTATTTCCTTTTAGCACTTTTGCATGAGTAGAAATAAAAGTATCCCTTTAGGTTTTCTCCATAGCATTTTAGAGTCTTTTAGAAAATAAATTAAATTTGGTTGTCAAAACTTAGGATTTGAGTTCATGGATGAAATCTTGGATGCTTGAGTACGATTTTGCTTTGGATTCTTAATTGAGAATTTGAGATGGATTATTTTTACCTAGTGAGATTAGCCTTATTTGTGACACACATGTTATTGAACTCTAGAACTTGCTTAGTTTCTTTTAAAACCATATTTCGTTGATTGGATCACATTTATGAAGACTAATCCTATTGTTTCCATTTTTCCATGATCATACTTGATGCATACTCTTCTTGAATTGTCTTTCTTTATTCCTAATCTTAACCCCAATTTTTCTATGGATTTGTTTGCTTGGGATGTTTTCTCGATGTTATTTTGCCCGAGACGGACAAAGTTTTAAGTGTGGGGGAGTGATTAGTGATTGGAAAGCAATTTCGTTTCGAAAAATTTTTTGAGTGAGTTGGATTGCCAAGAATGCGCAAGGGAGATGGAAGCAATTGGAGATCTTGTTTCCTTATCATATTTTGAAGATCCAAGTGGCATGGTGTGACAATGAAAATTTTTCTGCAAGAAGAAACAAAGGCACGCAAAAGCAAAAAGAAAGCAAAAGTTCGTGCCAAAATGAAGTTATCTTGGGTCCGGAGATGGATTGGATCAAGAATTGGGGAGCTGAGAAAAAAAAATGGAAGAGGATGTACAATTCAATTGCAAAGAACCTATGGAAAGAGTCTAAAAAAAAAAATCAGCAAGTGGATGATTGTTAAACCCAAAATGGAATGGTAAAAGAAGTGGTCAAGAGATTGAATACAAAAGAAAGAAATTCAAAGAAGGAGAGATTGTTTCGGTATCACTTGAATTCAATGGGCATAGACACAGTTAGTATCCATCTAAATCCAATTTTGGATGTTGAAAATCAGTGATGTAGTGCCAAATTGAGTGAAGCATTTTTGAAGAAGATTTCGGCAATGAAAAAGCAAAATGGCACGCAAGCAAAAGCAAGGATGTGCCATAGAAAAAAATCAGTAAAGCTTGGACTTGCAGCTGTATCTAGCATTGGAAATCAGTAAACTTTGTATCAAAGAGAATTGAAGCTGTACCATCTGAAAACAATCTGAATTTTGCAGCAGGAAAATCTGAAACATGGCAGACATTTGTGCCAAATCAGAGGAAGGAAGCTGTGCCAAGTTCAAATGTGCCGAAATTGATCAACTTGAAAACTGTAATCTGCCGAGAGCTGAATGTTAGAGCTGATGAATGAAGAATAAAAGCTGGAAATTCGAAACTGCATTGCAATGGGGAGTTCAATGAGAAATATTGGTATGCAAGGAAGAGGAAGTAAAAATCTGCTATTTGGAGCTGCCATTTCTTTATGCCAATATGATGATCAGTCCACTTGAAGCACTTGAGGAGGGAGTTGATCAGATTTGAAAGCTGAAAAACAGTGTGCAGATCAGTGATGGGAGTGAGCTGAAATGATACAATTTGAGCTGTTTTGAATGGAAACTAATGAAAGGTTGCTGCCAAATGCTAGCATCTGAACTGAAGCTGAGTGAAAGCTGATACAAGCTGGAAAGAAGCTGAAAAATCTGAATTGCAGCAAAAGGAGAACTGCTGTGGGCAGTTAACAAATGAAAGGAAAAATCTGAGAAAAGCTGGAATCTGAAGACAAGTTGAAGAAAAGCTGAATTGAAGCTGAGAAATCTGAAAATTCTATGCCAAAGAAACATCTATGAATCTGAATTGAAGGCTGTAAATCTGTGGTTCCAAAAAGCTGGAAAGAAATCATGAAGCTGTAGCTGCTGAATTCTGAAGCAGAAGAATGCAGATACGAGCAGAAAATTGCAGCATAAATCTGAAGCAATTACAGCAGGTTCAGCAATGCAGGGATGATCATAGAAGCTGCCGATTGCTAAATCTGAAGCTGAATTGCAGCTGTAAGTGAATTGAAGTTGAAAAATCAGTAACATGTTGCTACACTCTGATGTGAAGCTGCAAAGTGCTGAAGAATCCATGAAAAGCTGCTGTAAATTTCTGCATTCGAAAAGAATCAGTGGGAAAAGATAGTAAGGCAGTTTTATACCAATTTCCAATTGAATTCATGCTTTCTAAATCAGAAATACCTGGCTGCCTTCAAACCGAACTTGCAGAATGATTTTTGATTGCACTTTGATTGCACTGAACTTCTTTGGAGCAGAATTTTTGAGGAAGCAGTTTAAATGCTCCACTAATCCTAAATACCAACTGAATTGAAGAAATTAGAGTGTTGCAAGATCTGATATGCTCCAGCTAAGACCAATTGCAGAAAAGAAAAAAAAACAGAACACAGTTTGAAGAGAAATCAGAAAAAAAAAAGAGAGAAACAAGAGCAAGTTGGCACACCATTGACTTGGCACCATAAATCAGTGAAGATTTCTCTCATCCGAATTAAAAGCTTTGCTCCACTATATTTCTGACCCTGCTAGAGAGAAAGGAAGAGAGGAAAAATCAGAAAAGAGAAGAAAGAAGAAAAGATAGCAAGCAAGGTGGAAAATTGGCACAAAGGGACTAGTGAGGAATTTTCATTGAATTTTTGAAGGGCAAGGCAAAAGTTTTACTCCATCAAACATTTGAGCACATTAGAGGACTGACAAGAAGGCAAAGTTCATTGGAGACATCCTCAAGCACTCAAGTCTTCCACTTTATCAATTTTCTATTTCCTTGATTTTTACTCCATTTCTTATCATTTTCCATGTTTACACTTGTTTTTATAGATGTTGATCCTAATCATGATAAATGGTAGAGAGTAGATAATAAGCAAGCCTATGGTAGTGCAAGAAGCATATGTGTAAGAGTGAGCTCCACTTCCATCATCAAGTTAGAAATTAAGAAGAGAGCCACCAATATTTTCCTTGAAAGGCTAGAGATTTAAATTCATCTCAATGACTCATGATAGATGAAAAGGCTAAGTTGTTGATTTAAGGACAAGATAGTAATCCATAGAGCTTAGATTTATGAGAATTGGCAACCCTAGGTAATTTCTTTTCAATTGTTTCTAATTATGCTTAAGAAAGCCTAAGGGATACTTATTTAGTTGTTTCGCGAGACGCTCAAGGTTAAGTGTGGGGGAGTTGATAAGTACCATTTTTGTGATTATTTTAGATGTTAGAATCCATGTTTGACCTATGTTTTTATTGCTTAATTATGATTTTACCCTAGGTTTTGGAACTTTATCTTATTTTGGACTTAATTGCAAAATTACACAATTTTTGGATTATTTGGCCACTAATTTTCTGATATATTTTTGTAGGCATGAAAGGATCCTGGACCTAGGGCATATTGGGTCAAACTTGAGTCGGAAGTGACCCGGATCCAATTATCAAGCCTACGATTAATCCGGGCCGTCCGATTCAAGAGCGGCTAGATCTGAGCCATCCGGGACGATCTGAAGCAATCCGAGCTAGGGTTAGGGTTGATCAAGCTCTATGATCAAGATCTGAAGGTTTCATCCCAATCAGAGCTAAATCAACCGTTGGATCAAGCTTGGAGGGCTCTAGAGCGTCCATTCACAGATTGAGTTGATCTGGACCATCCGTTGCATATCTGGAGGATCCGAGCTACCACAAGGCAGATCCTGACCCCAGATCAACATCCTCAAAGTTTGGGTCAGATCAGATGAAGATCAACCGTTGGATTTCTCAAATTAATCACAACCGTCCATTGATAGCTATTTAATCAGATTTTCCCAGCAGCTTTTCCTCGTCGCGTCTCCGCCGCTACAGTAGCCTTCACCGTTTCTTCTTCGTTTTCCAGTCGATTTTCTCCATTTCCGGGGCGCGACCCCTCGATTCTTCATCAAGATCATCTTCTGGAGCTTTGGAGGTCAGTTTGATTGGAGAATTAAGCTCGAATTCGCGCCGGACAGAGTTATTTGAGGGTTTCGGTGGCTCTATGGTCCGAACACTGAGATCTTCGCCACAGTCCATTTCCGATGATCTGAGGCACTTGTAGGGGTTCTCAAGTGACCTCAGGTTGTTCCCAAATCACCATCGCAGCTCCACAAACGAAGATCGAAGCGTTTGGATTGGAAATTCCCAGCTTGCGCAGTTTGAGCAGAGTTCACTAATCCAATCTGATTTCCACTGATTTGCTGTGCCTAGGGGTTTGAAGCCAGCTTTTGCTTGACGACCAAGAAGAATTTGAGCTTAGGGAAGATTGAGGAGTAGCTTAGATAGTTTAATTTCAATGTTTCATAGCTGTAATTTGATTTCTGTCCTGTTTTCTGTATCTGCAGTTTTATCAGCCACTTAGTTCAAGTTTTCTGAATTGTTTAGCTTAATCTAGTTTTTAATCTTCAAGTTAAGTAGATTTAGAAGCTTGTTTAATGAACAAATAGACCAATTTACAGTTTAATTTCTGTTTTTAGTTCGCGTGCCAATTGTATCCTTGCTTGCGTATCAATTAATTTCAGAATTTTCAGTCTTCGACTGTAGTTAGCAAATCAGATTTGTCCAAGCTATTTCTGTAGTTAACAAGTTTCGATTCAGAAATTCTTAGCAGCTAGGTAGTTTGTTAGTGAGTAATTGCAATTGTTTTAGTTTGTTTCGCATAGTTTAACTTTGCATTTCAGTTTAAATCATTGCGTATCAGCTTGTTCTGCAAAGTTCACTTTGGTTTCTGAATTTCGAAGCTTGCTTCCAATTCGATTTATTTCCAGCTTGATCCCCACAATTGAAGACAACATTTAGCTCAGTAACTCAATTGATTTGAGTTGTTTAGCAATCTGATTCTATTTCTGCATTTGATCTATTCCTGCACTTGCATAAATTCTGCACCATTCAACTCTGCATCTGCATTTTCCTTCACAAGCTGTTTTAGATTCAGCTTTCGTATCCTAGGGATTTCTGCATGCTTAGTGTAGTTTCTGATCTCAAGTTTCAAGCATACATTGGTGCTGTTAAATTCTACGTGAACATTAGATCAGTGCCTCTGAATTTGGATGTTCTATTTTTCTTCCTGCAATTTGAACGATTCTGGATTTCTGCACCTCTCAGCTCACTGTTTCTGCTCGTTGATCCCATTTATACCATTCCAGTCATCAGTTTTGCAGTTCAGATCAGTGAAGTTTTGCATTGAAACCTTATGGCAATTGAAATCAATTTTCTTGTATGATTTTTGCATCCCAATTTCTGCTGCATGTCATTTCTGCATATAGGTTTGCATTCCCATTTCCATTTCTGAATTCAGCCTTTCTTTTCTGCCTTAACCAGTTTCGATTTTTACACATCCCTATTCAATTGCAGCAGATAATCTCATTAGCCCTTTTTCAAGCTGAATTAATCAGCTAATAACCATGCAAACAGTTTCAAGAATTGGCACATAAGTTTCCTTTACTTGTGTATCAAGTTGTTTCAATCCCTTGCCTTGTATCGAGCTAGGTTTTGGGCTTTAATTGATAACCTTCGAAGTTAAAATTTAACTGTGGTGTACTTTTGCATCTGAATTAAGTGTGATTCCTGAGTTGTGCCAAAGTGCTTTAGATGATTGAGTGGTCCCATGGCTTGAGTTACTAATTGTTATCACATTGTTTAGTTCAATGGGTTAAGTTTCTTCTCTTTAATTGCGACTTCATTTCTGATTGCAACCCAAGACCCAAATCACATTCGAAACCCACAAACACAAACGACACACAAACACGAGCTTGAATCAAGCAACGTCAACTAGTCCCCGAGAAAAATACGACCTGTGGCCCCTATATTACATTTTCATACTTTTGATTGTAAAAGAGTTTCCAGCTTTCATTCATACTTTTAAATTTGAGGCCCACATTCGTGACAGTCCATCTGGGTCAGTCAATCATCAATCCTTTCCTTGACAAAGCCTTTTATTGAAAATTCATCTTCAAGTTACTCCTTGAAAGATTTTGGTCTAACTAGTTTGGGTCTTGGATCGGTAGCTTCGGCTAGTTCCGCCAAAATGGCTTCCCTAACGTACTATCATCTCACCTCCACCCAATACTATGATGTTCAAATTTCAGTTAATCGGTTTAGTCCTTAATCTAACAGTCCTAGGTCTAAGTATGGTAAATTGCAGAAAATAAATAAATAAGCAAGCATGCAATTTTACAATAAGAAAAATAATTTATTTAATTATAAAAATGGTTTTTAAGTTGGCTCCCCCAGGACTAAAGTCACGGTAATGATTAGGCAAGATATGAATCTTATCCTTGGGGATCCAATACTGGTTTGGTCCAGCTTGGTTGTTCAGGCAATGTTTGGGTACCCATGCCTGAACTTTAGGTCTAGATTGGTTCAATACAGCATAGTATGACCTTTGTCTAGCCTTGGTTCGATACCCTAACCCGGATTGATTTAGAACGAACTTCTGTTTTCCAAGGATCATGTTCAGACCGTTGGAACCCGAAGTGAATCGTTCCAAAACTGCTCTAAGGTCCTTGACTTGAGTTTTCAAGGAGGAGTTCTCTTTCTCAAGCTTTTCAACTTGAGTAGAGGTTCCTTCTTGAATCTTATCAGTCAAAGATCTAGAGTCAGTGCCCTCTTTCAGGAGTTTTACTTCCTGTCGGAGAGACTCGACTAGAATTTTGGCTTTTGCCAAGTTACTAGATAGGTAAGCAATTAATTCTGCTAATTCAGCTTTAGAATAACCACTTACAGTTATTTTGCCGTCCTCCGAAATGGTGAGCTTTCCGTCGTCCGGCTCCGATTCTAATCCGATGTCGATTTCTTCGGAAGCAGTCAAGGCGAGCAAATTTGATTGTGGGGCTTCTTCTTCTTCTTCGGATGAAGACTCGTCCCACGTTGCTTGAAGGGCCTTCTTCCTTCTTGTCTTCTTGGCTTCTTTCAGATTAGGGCACTCCAACTTGTAGTGTCCCTTCTTGTTGCATTCGTAGCAGATTATGTTTGACTTGGTCTAAGATGGTTCAGCGGGATCCTCCTTCTTTCGGCTGACTTTTCTTCTGTTGGTCTGATTCTTCAGCTCCTTGTAGTAGTCCCGGACAAGCCGAACCAGCTTGGGTCGATCTCCTTCACTGTCTTCTGAGTCTGAGTCTGAGTCAGACTCGGGTGCAGGTTGAAGCTTTTTCTTGGCCACCTTTCCTTGGGTTTTTCCTGCAAGAAAAGCAATACCTTTCTCGGCTAAGGTGCAGTTAGTCTGCTCATATAATTCTAGTTCAGAAAATAATTCGTCTAATTTAATTTTGGAAAGATCCCTAGAAACCTTGTAAGCATCTACCATAGATGCCCATAGAGTGTTTCTTGGGAAGGCATTTAGGGTATACCTGATAAGGTCACAGTTTTCTACCTTGTGACCAATTGTATGTAGACCGTTCATCAGCTCCTGGATCCTGGCGTGGAGCTGAGCTGCTGACTCACGTTCGTTCATTTTGATGGTGTATAACTTGTTCAGCAGTAGGTCCCTCTTGCTGATTCGGGTGTCGGAGGTTCCTTCGTGCAATTCAATCAGCTTACCCCAGAGTTCCTTCGCACTGTTGAAGGGACCCACCCGGTTCAGCTCTTCTTTGGTTAGTCCGCATTGGAGTGTCTGGGTCGCCTTTGTATCTGCCTCGATCTTCTTTTTCAGCGAGGCATCCCATTCTGTGTAAGGCTGTATCACTCCTTCAGCATTTTTCGAGATTTCCAGACCAGATTGGATTATGATCCACATGTCCACCTGAGTTTTCAGGTGGACTTCCATCCGACTCTTTGAGTAGGAGAAGTCCTCCCCACTAAAGAGTGGTGGTCTGGCTGTACTGAAACCCTCTTACATGGCGATTTAGAATTTCTGAAATAACACCGAAAAAAAACTGTCCCAAGACTTGGTCTTGGATTAGTAGTGCGGGAATAAGATAATTAGAAAAATGATCGACTGGTGTTGCACCAACCTCGATTACCGAGAAAAATTCGTAAGAAAAAGAAATTGAAAATTTCGTAAAAATTTGAAAAACTCTCAAATTGGTGGTTGCACCAAATTTGAGCTACCCCGCTCTGATACCACTTATTGGATCGAGATAAACGATAGAGGGGGGGGTGAATATCATTAAAACTTTTTCGGATAAGAATAAGAGAAAATACGCAGCGGAAAAGAAAATAAGTGCACATGAACACAAGCCGATTTTTTACTTGGTTCGGAGTCGCGGTCGGCTCCTACTCCAAGGCCCACGGTCCTTGATCGTTTATTGCGAGAAATTCTATAATCGCGCAAAGGTTTACAAATTTCAGTACAAGAATATTGCAGTAAATAAAAGAGACTACACTTTTCATTACCGATGCCCGATGTGGATTGTACTTCGGAGCAGAGGGTCGTCATCGGCGCTGGAATCTCGAGATCGGAGTTTGCCGGAGCAGAGTGCTTGAACGAAAAGCTTTTGAGTGTTGGAAAAATTGTTGTTGAAGCCTTGGGGGTCGAGCCCCTTTTATAGTGTTCCCGGGGGCGCCTGATTTGCTGGGGACGCCTGACACGTGCCTTCAGATTGGAGAACCTTCATCCGCTGCTTGGTCAGTGCTTATCCCTTCTGAATCGGCCCCTGGTCAGACTGGGGCACCCGGGACCTCCTGGGCGCCTAGCTTGACTTGGTCTGCTGGCTTCGTGGCTGATTTGCTTCGATTACCTCTTTGGCATTGACCTTGGGCGCCTAGGACCTCCTGGCACCTAGCCCAGTGTGATTTCGAAGCATTCTTGCTTAATTGTAGTTTTGGCCTTTCACCTTGGGCGCCCGGGACCTCCCGGGCGCCTAGCCCAGCTGCCTGCCCCTCTCCTTTGGGGCGTTCTGAGCTGCAGAAACACACTCCTTCGGTCCTGCAACCATGGTTAGTTTCAAAACAACTAAAGCAAGAATATTAGTCAATATTTACAACCGTAGCTGTCTTGGTTCTGACTTTGGGTCTCCCAAATGGAACCCTAGGTCGAACCGACGCCTACTGTTCCCTCGACGGGGAACGCATCCTCAGCTACTCCTCTCAGGAGAGTTTACCTTTTGCCAACCAGCTCGTCCGGTTAGACTTTTGCCCGATCCACCTGACCAAGTCTTCATGCCCAACTTCCGGTCAGGTCTTCGGTGCCCAACCCCTTGCCAGGACTTCGTGCCCAGTCCTCGACCAGGACTTCTTTGTCCGACTTCCAGTCAGGTCTTCTTGCCCAGTCCTTGACCAGGACTTCTTTGCCCAGCCCTTTGCCAGGACTTCTTGCCTAGTGTACCTAGGGCTTCTTCCTGCACACTTAGGAAACACATTAGAACACAATAACACCTTAACTCTTGAACCCTTTGCCATTATCAAAACCCAGGTTCGACTTAGGTGCTGCCTGCACCAACACTAAGCTCATTTCGAATTCATTTTCCATTATTTTTACAAGTTCCTTTAAAAAGTTTGAGTTGGTGGATCCGAAAATTATGTCGTCAACAAAGATTTGGGCAATGAAAATGTCTTTTTCTAAGGTTTTAACAAAAAAAGGTGGAGTCAATTTATCCTTGGTTAAATTCCTTAGAAATAAGGTAAGTTGATAGGCGTTCATACCATGCCCTAGGTGATTGTTTTAACCCATAAAGTGCCTTTTTATGTTTGAAAACGTAGTCAGATTTTTCTAGGTCTTCAAATCCTGGGGGTTGTCCTACATAGACTTCTTCTTTGACGAACCCATTTAAAAAGGCTGATTTAACGTCCATTTGGTAGAGCTTGAACCCACTATGTGTTGGATCGAGAAAATGATAGAGGGGGGGGGGGGTGAATATCATTAAAACTTTTTCGGATAGGAATAAGAGAAAATATGCAGCGGAAAGAAAATAAGCGCACACGAACACAAGCCGATTTTTTACTTAGTTTGGAGTCGCGGTCGGCTCCTACTTCAAGGCCCACGGTCCTTGACCGTTTATTTTGGGCAATTCTATATTCGAAAAGATTTGTTACAGATTGAGTACAGTTATAGAATTTGAAAAGTAAATCACAACACTTTCGAAAATAAAAACTTTTACCGACGCCCGAGATGGGTTGAATTCCGGAGCAGAGGGTCATCGTCAGCGCTGTAATCTCGAAATGGAAGTTTGCAGGGGCGTAGCGCGAGAGCGAAAGTGTTTTGAGTGTTGGAAAGAATGATCTTGAAGCCTTGGGGGTCGAGCCCCTTTTATAGTCTTCCTGGGGGCGCCTGATTCGCTGGGGGCGCCTGACACGTGCCTTCAGATCAGAGAACCTTCATCCGCAGCTCGGTCAGTGCTTATCCCCTTTGAATCGGCTGCTGGTCAGACTGGGGTGCCCGGGACCTCCTGGGCGCCTAACTTGACTTGGTCTACTGGCTTCGTGGCTGATTTGCTTCGATTACCTCTTTGGCTTTGACCTTGGGCACCCGGGACTTCCTGGGCGCCTAGCCCAGTGTGATTTCGATGCGTTCTTGCTTAATTGCAGTTTTGGCCTTTCACCTTGGGCGCCCGGGACCTCTCGAGCGCCTAGCCCAGCTGCCTGCCCCTCTCCTAAAGGGCGTTCTTAGCTGCAGAAGCACACTCCTTCGGTCCTGCAACCAAGGTTAGTTCCAAAACAACCAAAGCAAGAATATTAGTCAATATTTACAGCCGTAGCTGTCTTGGTTCTGACTTCGGGTCTCCCAAATGGAACCCTAGGTCGAACCAACGCCTAATGTTCCCTCGACGGGGAACGCGTCCTCACCTACTCCTCTCAGGAGAATTTACCTTTTGCCAACCGGCTCCTCTAGTTGGACTTTTGCCCAGCTTTACTCACCAGGTCTTCGTGCCCAATCCGCGACCAGGTCTTAGTGCCCAATTCCTCGAACCAGGTCTTCGGTGCCCAGCCCTCGGCCAGGACTTAGTGCCCAATTCCTCGAACTAGGTCTTCGGTGCCTAGCCCTCGGCAAGGACTTAGTGCCCAATTCCTCGAACTAGGACTTATTGCCCAACCTTATGTCAGGACTTAGTTACCCAGCCTGCGGCCAGGACTTCTTGCCTAGATTAACTAGGACTTCCCTGCACACTTGAGTAACTTTATTAGTTCACAAATAGTACTTAACTTTGAATCCTTTGCCAATATCAAAATAAGGTTCGATATGGTGCTTCCTGCTCCAACAATCTCCCCCTTTTTGATTTATGGCAACACAATTCAAAGTTAAGTAAAGACTTATAACAGTTATGAACAGAAGGTAAAAATCAATGAAGTATAGCAGTTATGAACAGAATAAATGTAGATTTTGAAAAAAAATCCTTTATTTTTCATACTCCCCCTAAAACTCTGAATACTTGTGTTATAAAATACTTAACTTTGACCTTTCCTCCCCCTTTGACATATATCAAAAACATACATGGGTGAACAAGGTTTCTAATAGAGAGTTGAGTTTTTTTGTAAAACTTCTAAGTTTTTGACAGAGTGTTTTTCAAAAATAGAGTAAAAGCATTTGCATCAACAAAAACTTTTTACACTTAGACAATTTTCCATTTTGAAAAATTTTGCAAGCCTAAATTTTTACTTACAAGGCTTTGCAAAAAAAAATTCTAAAAAAGATTTATTTAAATTTATTTAGGCAAAATTTTGAAGCCAAATTTTCCAAAAAATTTCAACTTTGAGAATTAGGAAAAAATTTGTTTACTAAAAAAAATTTGCACACATAGAAAAATTTATTTGGAAACACTTTGTGCATTTTGAAAAACAAAATCTTTAAGAAATTTCTAGACAAGTTTTTCATCAAAAAACTTTACTTAGAAATATTTGCCAAAATTTTGAAAAAGTTTTTGCTCAGACAAATTCGGTTTACTAAGGAAAATTTTACTTAGGAAAAAAACATGCACTTAAAAAAATATTTTGAAACACTTAGACATACTTAGAAAATTATAAAGCACTAGAAATACTTGAAAGTAGTTGAAGTATTTTGACAGTACTTTGAAATTTTAACTGCACTTAGCCCTTTAAAAAAATGAAGTACTTGGAAATTTTTACTTTATTTTTTGAAAAATAGATAAAAAAATTAAAAAAAATTCCTTTCTTTCTCTCCCCCTTAATGTGAAACTCTTCTCCTTATGTTTTAGACCATTTCCAAATGTAAAACTGAACCATTGCACACAGCTCCCTCATGATTTGAATTTTCCCCTTGAAGCTTTTTGAAAGAATACTTGAAAAGAGTTCTAAGTATGAACATACTCATAAGTTCAGTTTGAAATGATATTTTGAAACAAAATTTTCTGGGTATCACAAAGGAGATTCTAAGTTAGAAGAACCTTAAGTTAAAGTGAAAATATTTTTGAGAGCTTCTAAGATAAACTTTCTTTAAAAAGGATCAAAAAAACTTTTGAAAAATATATTTTGAAAGAAATTTGAATTTGTTTATCAGAGCTTGTGAGTCTTGAAAACATAAAAATACTTAGTATAATTCTTGAAAGCATAGCAAAAAGCTTAAATTGCACCAACAAAACTCCACTTTGAAAAGTATTGTACAATTTGAAAAAATATTTTGTATTTGTAGGCAAGTCTTTAGAAAATTCACGTACTTAGAACACTATTGCCTTAGAAAAATTATATTTAGAAAAGATTTTTCAAAAGATTGCACTCATAAAAAGATTTTCATTTAACAAATAGTATATTTAGATGAATACTTTAAACAAATGTTTTGCAAAAGAAAATTTGAAACACATTTTCACTTTGAACAAGATTGAAAAGATTGTTCTTTGAAACACGTTAGTATTGCACTTTTGAAACTGTAAAAAATTATTCGTACTTTGTAAACATTAGTGCCTTGAAAAGTATTAGTACTTTTGAAAACATTATATTTTGAAAAGATGTTATGCATATTTTGAAAAATATAAGTACTTTTGAAGATTATGCATTTTTGAAAAATCTAAGTACTTTTAAGAAAAATTTTAATGTTATTTTGAGAACATAATACTTTACATGACTTTGTTTCTTTTCTAGTTTGACACAATCATAGAAAACCTTGTTAACTACAAGAACATTTCCCTAAGTGTCCTTGAAAAATTTCCAAAGTCAAGTAAGTATTATTTTCAAAAGTATTCTAAAAAGATTTTAAAAGTATTCCAAAGTTAAGCAAAATTTTGAAACTGATGGTATATATAAGCAAAATGATTTAAAAGGATAATATTTTGAAAGAAAAATTATTTATGTTTTCAAAAGGATTTTAAAAGTGCAGTGCATGAAAACATATAATTTTGAAAAATGTTCAATATTTTTTTTTAATTTAATCTCCCCCTAAGCTTGACCCAGTCCTAGGAAGCTTGTTGACTACAGCAATCTTCCTCTGAGTCTTAAGATTTAATTCAAATTATAAGAATTATCTAATAATTTTAAAAATAATTGTCAGAAATAATTTCTTTCGATTTAGACCCCCCTAAATTTGACACTTCCTAGGAGTCCTTGTAGATCATGAAGTAGACTTTCTTATGTCTTTAGGGTTTGTCAAAATCAAAAAGGAATCAAGCACAAGTCTTAAAAAGAATTTTGAAGAATTAACATTTCGAAAAACTGAGTATTTGAAAGACATGTTTTGAAATGATAGCATAGTTTTCGAAAAACATGAGTGATAGTGATTTTTATAAAGCACAATTTTCGAAAAACATAGTGATTATTTGAAAACATAATATTTTTAAACTACATCTTTTAATTTGAACTCCCCCTAAACTTAACACAGTCCTAGGAGGCTTGTTGACCACAAGTTAATCCTCCTCTGAGTCATAGGGTTTGATTCAAACAAAAAGAGAAGAAGACTAAGTTAAATTTTTTTAAAAACTATTTTGTTTTAATGATTTGAAACATAACTTCTCTCTCCTTTTTGCAAAAGTTAATATAGAGAACTGAAAAGGAGAAATTCAATATTTATAATGATTTCCAAGAAAAAATAGAAGTTTTTTTTAAAACTTAAGTTCGAAAAATATATAAATATCAAAGCCCAGATTGCAGACGTTTTTCAAAAAAACATCCTAAATAACACCCAAGGTGACTTTTGCAAGACCAACAAAAATAATTTGATTGCCTAAAAGAATTTCTTTGTATAATGGCAAAAGAAAGGAATAAATTTCAGGTAAGTGAACAAAAGAGACCTAAGATGATTTGAAATAGTTAAATTTGATTTTTGAGAATTTTAAAATTAATTGAGAGGGTTAAGTTTGAATTTTGAAAGTTGTTCAGTTGAATTAATTAAGAATTTTAAAAGTATTTATTAAAGTTTAAATTCTGAAATTTGAAATCGATTCAGTTTGTAAGGTTGGTTGGGTTGGACTAAACTTTTAGGTCATAAGCATCTCACCCATTTCTTAGTGACAAAACAGGATATCCTTAACTGTTTTGTGAGATGTATTATTTTTATCTTCGAATTAGTGTTAAATCTAAGATTGTAATGACCCAGAAAATCTCCTCAATATTTTCTTTAAAATATTGATCATGTTTAAATAGTTTTTGAAGGAGCTTAGAGATACTAGTACGAACCTTAGCCTAGTTATCCATAATTTTCTCATTTTAATTGAGAAGCTAAGTACTAATGGGCTTTTCTAAGACCATGGTTACTAGTGGATTTTAGGTGAAATTTAATATAAATATAAATAGGTTTTAATTAGGAGTATTAGCATGATCATGGGGGAATTTTTGAAAATAATATTAAAATAAAATAAAAAAATAGAAAAATAAAGTGCATGTACCAAGGATTGAACCTTGGACCTATGGTACCACCATACATATACTAACCAATTCACCTAGCAAGGGAGTGCTAGTAGAGGATGATGTGGATTTTGGTTAAGGCTTAGGGGAAATGAAGAGTCATCAAGGGAAGAGACACCATGACTCTTCACTTGCCCTCCTTAATGTGGTATAAAGGTGGCATGGGAGTTACAATTTCCCTTCTCTTCTTCCCAAGTCATTCTTTCCTCTTCCTCCTTGCTCTAGCCGAAAACCACAAGGGCTCTCCCCTTAGGAAAAATTCCACCAAGGACTCCATCTTGAAGACTCAAGGCTCTCTACTAGGATACAAGGGCTAAGGAGAAGTTTAGAGTCAAGAAGGTTCTTTCTATTTCTTTATTCAAGGATTTAATCCAAGATAAGGGAAGGTAAGACCCCCTCACCTGTGGTATGATAGCTTCCAAGTTATTTATCATGATCTAAGTTTTTATTGGCATTCTATGTTGAAAAATCCATGGTTAGGGCTTGTAAAGATTTCGGCCAAGCAAGGTTTTGGGCTAAAAATCATGTTAAAAACCTCTCTTATGTTTTCAAACATTTACTCATGATAGGTTAAACAATAAAGTATGATGTTTGAAGTTTTTGTAGCACCCTAGAACCCCACGAGGGTTTCGGCCACATCAAGGCTAAAGGGCTAGGGTAAACTCCAACCTTTCCAAGCATGATTAGTATGTTTCTTATGATATCTTATGGGTAATAATGGTGATTTATATGAATTTTCTATGGGCTTATTACCCTTCTAGGGTTTCGGCCAACTCATGGTTTGGGCCTAGGACTTAGGGTTAAATCCAACCAAGGGTTCAAGTGGTTTTCCATGGCATGATATGTAAGGTATGGGATGTTAATCATGACCTAGGTAAATTTTCTATGACTTTATGGTCCCTTAGGGTTTTCAGCCAAGAACCAAAACTAGGGTTTGAATTGGGCTAGGCTCTCAAGGATAAATGTTTATAAGTTACCATGATGTAAGTACATAGTTAAGCACGATGTAAGGATCTTTATATTACTAGAATCTTAGTTTATGTATTATGTAACATGACCTTGTATGTTAGGTTCTATGATATGCTTTACTCATGAATATTTAGATCATATATCATGATATGTAATTAATGTAGGGGTATGTCATGTTAAATAGAATGATGCATGTAGAAGGTTAAATGCTTATAATAGATATATGTGTATGAAGGATATGTATGTATGCCATGTTTTATGAATGATATATATGTATGTCATGCTTTATGGATGACATGTATGTATGCCATGTTTTATAAACAATATGTATGTAAGCCATGTTTATGAATGCTATGTATGTATGCCATGCTTTATGAATGATATGTACGTATGCCATGTTTAAGAATGAAGATGATGAACGAAAATGATAACCATGACCCTAAGACAAAATGATGTAAGCATGACATACCTTATGAATGAAGATAAGGAATGATGATGAATGTTCATGCCTTTAAGGCATCATGATGTTAAGTATGAATGATGAAATGTAAGTATGTTTATGTCATGCTAAGGGATGTACACCTTAAGAACGCCTCGGTTCTGGACTACCATAGCTGTCCATGGTTCTGGAACTACCGCAGCTGTTCCTACTCTTAAGTTCTGTTTCATGAAACAAGATTATGTTTATGTCATGAATGTCTATGAATGATGAAGCATGCAAAGTTATTTTACTTTATGAATGGGCTTGTACTGGACCGAAGTAAGGGTCCAAGGGATGGGCACCTTAAGAACGCCCCGGTTCTGGACTACCGAAGCTGTCCACGGTTCTGGGACTACCGCAGCTGTCCAACAGGGATGAGCACCTTAAGAACGCCCCGGTGTTTGGAACTACTGTAGCTGTTCCTACCCTAGTAGGTCGGGGCTCGCTACCTCGTATCTACTTAGGGATGCGCGCTTATGATGTATGTATGTGGTACAAGCCGGGGACCCCAATGATGTTATGTTTATGTTTAAGTATTCAAAAGTATGATTTTAAAATTAAGCATCCTTATGTAAATGCATTTGACTTATGCATTCATTTATGTTATGCATCACGCCAGGGTAAGTATGTTTTATGCCTATGCTTATGATAAGTATGTTTCATGCTCATGTATGTTAAGAATTATGCCATGATAAGTATGCTCATGTATGTTAAGAATTATGTCACGATAAGTATGCTCATGTATGTTAAGAATTATGTCATGATAAGTATGCTCATGTATGCTAAGAATTAGGTCATGCTAAGTATGTTTTAGGTTTATGCTTATGTTAAGAATCATGCTATATTAGTTGTTCATATGCTTATGATTTACGCCAAGACTATGCTTACGTTTTATGTTCAGAATTATGTTATGTCAGATGCTTGATATGTTTATGTTTAAGTAACGTATGATTTTAGTGAGTAGGAAAGGGTCTTACTAAGCCTGTGTGCTTATAGTCTTATTTTCCTCGTACCGCAGATCAAGCAAGAGGTTATTAAGGGAAGCAGCAGGAGAGGCAAGAGCATGTGTGTGTGTGGCAGTGACATGGCAAAGGATTCTTTTATTTATGCATATCGCATGTCTTGGGTTTTGGAAATGCCTCCTTAGATTCTATGCTATGTTTTAGTGGTTATGCCTAATGGATGATTATGCTACTTATGTTTCAATGCTACTTATGCTATGTTTTGGTAATGCTACTTATGATGATTATGAATAAGCTATGAAATGGTTATATCATGATGTCATGCATGTTGTTAATATGCTAAGTCCAATGACACTAGGTTCAGGGATGACAAGTTTATGCTTGTATAGATGTTTCATGTATTAGTTGCATGGTTAAAAGCATGTGTAGAAGAAAAAAATTATTCCGCTGCATTAAGATGTTTTATATGTACATGTATGTTTAGCGTAATGCCGCCTCTCGCCACACCATATGGTGTGGGAAAGAGGCGGGCGTTACAGGTTGGTATCAGAGCAGTTGTCATCTCACTACACACACATCAAGCCTTCTTCCTGCCGCTTCTAAGTAAGTATCTCTTTGTATATTTTATGATAGTAAACACGTTTAGGATACCTTATGATTCTAGAATATGCAGGCATGAACGATGTTTTATGATGAACAGTACTTTAGGATATGTGACTATGAACGATATATATATTTTTCTTATGAAATCAAATACTTTATGATTGGATATGCGGGTTGGGATAGAAAAAAAAGAAAGAGAAAATGTATTATTGTAATTATTAAGGTAAGGGAAACTGAGTTTATCCGGTGTGCTTTTCTCTGTATATATTTGTGAATTGAAAAAAAAAACTAGTTCTGTACTGGTTTTTGTCAGTTCTGTACTGACAGTGTTGTTTTTTTTCAATTCCAGATGTTGCATGAGATTGGCACCACGATGTTGGATCGAGAAAACCGATAGAGGGGGGGGGTGAATATCGGAAATCATTTTTCGGAAACACTTAGAGCAAGTACGCAGCGGAAATTGATAAAAACAAAATCACACAGAGACACGGTCGATTTTACTTGGTTCGGAGCCTGGGTCGACTCCTACTCCAAGGCCCACGGTCGTTGACCATTTACTTTGGGCAATTCTATATGAGGCGCAAATAGTTTACAAAAGATTATTACAGAATTCAGTACAGTAAACTTAAATAGCTCTTTTACCGACGTCCGAGGTAGATCGACTTTTTCAGAGCAGCAGGACGTCGTCGGCTCGAGTTGGAAGGATTCCGGGGCGAAGCGCTAGAACAGAAGAGCATAGAAGCGTTGATTGGAAGTTGATGTTGAAGCTTGGGGTCGAGGGCCCTTTATATAGGGCCTGGGGGCGCCCGGGACGTCGGGGTCGCCCCCCCCCCCACGTGTCATTTGATCCGTCAATGTCTCGGTCAGTGTCTGATCCCTTTACCTTCGGGATCAGGTTTGACCGGGGTGCCCGGAGCGCTCGGGGCACCCGGATTGACCGGGTCAAACTTCTATCTTCTGGCTTCGCGAGGGTGTGCTTCGGTACTTTGCTGTTGGGGGTGCCCGGAGCGCTGGGGGCGCCCGGGAGCAGCGGGGGCGCCGGGAGCACGGGGGCGCCCGCAGGATGTACTGTTGAAGCGTGCTTTTTACTTGTGTGTTTTGTGTTCACCTTGGGGGCGCCCGGGACACTCCGGGCGCCCTGGTCAGCTGTTGCCTCACTCCTTTGAGGCTCTCTGAGCTGCAGACACTCGTTCCTTCGGTCCTGCATCCAGGGTTAGTCCAAAACACAACAAAACATTAAGTGGTTAGTTTATACAGCCTTAGCTGTCTTGGTTCTGACTTTGGGTCTCCAAAATGGAGCCCTAGGTCGAACCGACGCCTACTGTTCCCTCGATAGGGAATGCGTCCTCACCTACTCCTCTCGTGAGAATTTACCTGATGCCAACCGTTCCTCTGGTTGGACTTTTGCCTGGTGGTCCTTTGCCAGGGCTTGGATGCCGAGCTGTCCTTCGCCCGGTGCCTAGCAGTCCTTCGCTAGGGCTTTTACTCTGGCATTCCTTCGCTAGTCCCTAGCAGTCCTTCGCTAGGGTTTTTACTCTGGCATTCCTTCGCCAGTGCCTAGCAGTCCTTCGCTAGGGCTTTTACTCTGGCATTCCTTCGCCAGTGCCTAGCAGTCCTTCGCTAGGGCTTTTCCTGCACACTAGAGTGACTTGTTAGAAAACAAGTAAGACTTAACTTTTGAACCCTGTTGCCATTATCAAAACACAGGTTTGACTTGGGTGCTTTCAGCACCAACAATCTCCCCCTTTTTGATTTACGACAACCCTAGTTCAAAAAGTTAAGTTTAATCAAACCATGAAAAAGTTAAATTTTGTTCCCTCCCCTTGGAGAGAATCTCCCCCTATATTTTTCAAAAATTCGTGGGGTTAAGAAAGACATTACTTAGAATGATTTTGTACTTTGAAAAACTTAAGTTCAGGTACTTTGGAAATCTTTTAAGTTTAAATGAGATTAGAGTACCAAAAAAAATTTGAAGCCTTAAGTTTAAAGTACTCAAAAAGTTTTGCAAACATTAATTTAAGTACTTAGTAAGAAAAGCTTAAGTACTTAGTAAAGTTTTGAACAACTTTAAGTACTTAGAAAAGTACTTCTTAAGTTTAAAGTACTCAAAAGTTTTGAAAACATTAAGTTAAAACTTTTAGTAAATTCTTTAGAAGCTTTAAGTACTTTTAGAAATTATTTTCGAAAAGCTTAAGTAAGAAAATTTTGAAAAAGCTTTTGAAAAAGAAAACTTAAGTACTTAGAAATTTTTGAAAAGCTTAGAAAATTTTTAGAACTTGGTACTTTTTGAATAAAGGAGAGTTTTTTAAAAAAATTTTGGGATAGAAAATTTTAAGAAAATTTTAACTAAACTCTCTCTTTTTCTGTCTCTCCCCCTTTGCCATATATAAAAAAACAGATAAATACAGCAGAAATTAAACTTCATCACTGAAATAAATTTCATAAAAATATTTACATGATTTTGCTGTACTGAACCAATTCATGATAAGACTTGAACCAAAGCAGTTGATTTTCTCTTGTAGGGACCTGTCTAACCCAATTAGTTACTCACTAACTATTATAAACAGTAGCTTTGGCTAGGGTTAGTCAAGTTAAGTGTTTCTGTTCAAGTTAGATTTTCTAAACTTGACACTTAACTTGATTGTTGTATAAGTTGTATTTAGTGCCCCAATTACTGCAGATGCACTGACTTAAAGCATCTTGAATTAAGGCAAAGACCTAAGCATCTCAACCCTTTCTAGGTTATCAATCAAAAGTATCCTAAGGTGCTTGTGAGATGCTGGCTTCTAAATCTATAGGTGCATGCAGTTCTAGGGTTAGGGCCTAGGCTAAGTCCATTTGCGAAAAGACCCTAGTTTTGAAAGGGGGAAGCTTTGAAATAAAACTAAGTAAAAAAACTGATTTTGAAATTAAGTGAAACAGTTTTTCAAATTCTTTTAGTAACTGATTTGTAAATAAAAAGGAATCAAGAGTAGAGTTAATCTATTCTACAGAACACAATCCTAACTGCCTTCTTAGTGAACTGAACTCAGATTCAGGTAAAGGTTTTGTGAATATGTCAGCTAAGTTGGATTTAGAGTCAATATACTTAAGTACTATTTCACCCCTGGCTACATGGTCTCTTACAAAGTGATGTTTGACTTCTATGTGTTTGGTTCTGGAATGTTTTTAGTTAAATTAATTGAACTTATATTGTCAATAAATACTTGAGTTTGGGTGTAGTTGAGCTGGAAGTCCTTAAGAGTGTGCATCATCCATAGAAGTTGTGCTACACACTCTCCTAAGGCCACATACTCTGCTTCAGTTGTGGATAGAGCTACACAGTGTTGTTTTCTGCTGCACCAACTAACTAGACTCTGTCCTAACAGTTGGCAGCTCCCACTTGTGCTCTTTCTATCTAATTTACAGCCAGCATAGTCAGAATCTGAGTAGCCTGACAAATTGAAGGTTGAGGTTCTAGGATACCAAATCCCTACATTTAGGGTGCCCTTAACATATCTTAGTATTCTTTTTAGGGCTGCTAAGTGCGTTTCCTTAGCACAGGTTTGATATCTAGCACACATCCCTACAGCAAAAAAAATATCAGGTCTACTGGCTGTAAGGTACAGTAGGCTACCTATCATACTCCTATAGAGTTTAAGGTCTACTGGTTTACCATCAGGGTCATTATCTATTTTTACATTAGTGGCCATGGGGGTACTTATGCTTTTAGAGTTATCCATTTTAAATTTCTTTATTAACTCTTTAGCATATTTGAATTGATGGACAGTTTCCATCCCTAGTTTGTTTGATTTGTAAGCCTAGGAAAAAGTTAAGTTCACCAACTAGGCTCATTTCAAATTCGTTTTCCATTATTTTAACAAATTCTTTTAGAAAGTTTGAGTTGGTGGACACAAAAATTATATCATCTACGTAAATTTGGGCAATAAATATATCTTTTCCTAGGGTTTTAATAAATAAAGTTGAGTCGATTTGTCCTTGTTTAAATTTTTTAGAAGTTAGGTAAGTTGATAGTCGTTCATACCAGGCCCTAGGTGCTTGTTTTAACCCATATAGTGCTTTAGTTAATTTGTAAACGTGGTCAGTTTTGTCTAAGTCCTCAAACCCGGGGGGTTGTCCTACATAAACTTCTTCTTTAATGAACCCATTTAGGAAGGCTGACTTTACAACCATTTGGTATAGCTTAAATCCTTTATGGGATGCAAAGGCTAACAACATTCTAATGGACTCAAGTCTAGCTACTGGGGCATATGTTTCATCGTAATCTAATCCCTCTACTTGGCTAAATCCCTTGGCTACTAAGCGGGCTTTATTTCTAACTATTTCTCCTTGATCATTTTGCTTATTCCTAAAGACCCACTTAGTGTCTATGATGGATTTGCCTTCAGGTTTAGGCACTAGTTCCCAGACTTGGTTCCTCTCAAACTGGGCTAATTCTTCTTGCATAGCTATGATCCAATCAGGGTCAGGTAGGGCTTCATCTATAGTTTTGGGTTCTATTTTTGATATCATAGCTATTTGACTAAGGTTTCTATAGGAGGATCTAGTCCTGACTCCTAGAGTTGGATCACCCACAATTTGATCGGTTGGGTGACTAAGTTTGGGTTTCTTGGTTCTCCTAGAACTTGGTTCAGCCTCAGGTCCGGCTGGTCGGTTTGGTTCATTGTTTGATTCGGCTCTTTGGGCTGGTTTATTTGTTGGTTCAGTTGACTCATTAATTGGTTCAACAGTCAGTTCGTTTAAGGATTCAATTAAGGGTTCACTAGTTTGTTCATTATTTTCTTGATCAGAATTTGATGAAGTTGGGTTTGGATTATCAAATGTTGAGTTGACTTCTTCATCAAATATTAAGTTAGTTGTTTCTTCAATTTTCTTAGTTTGTTTGTTGTAGACTATATAGGCTCTACTTGTGGTTGAGTATACTAGGAAGATGCCTAGGATTGATTTGGATTGAAATTTCCCTAAGTAGTCTTTGGTGTTTAGGATATGAACTTTGCATCCAAAGACCCTTAGGTAGTGTAGATTTGGGAGCCTATGGTAATACAGTTCATAGGGTGTTTTGTTGTGTCGCTTGTTAATCAGAATCCTATTTTGGATGTAACAAGCCGTACTAATCGCTTCTGCCCAATATTGGTTTGCTAAGCTAAATTCGTTGAGCATCGCCCTAGCGGCTTCTTGTAAGGTTCTATTCCTTCTTTCGACTATCCCATTTTGTTAGGGGGTTCTAGGACATGAAAATTCATGTAAATACCCATTGACCTTACAGAATTCCTCGAACCGTTGATTTTCAAATTCTCCCCCGTGGTCACTCCTAAGTCTTTTGATTTTAGTATCGTTTTGATTTTCAATCAATTTACAGAAATCATTAAATAGTTTTAAGGTTTCATCTTTGGTTCTTAGAAACCTGACCCAGGTAAACCTAGAATAATCATCAACTATTACTAAGCAGTATCGGTTCCCGCTTAGTGACTTAGCTCCATGTGAATCAACTAGGTCAAGGTGCAGGAGCTCAAGTGTGGTTTGAGTTAGGTCAGATTGAATTAATTTGTGATTAGATTTGGTTTGTTTACCTTGATTACATGATTCACATATTAGGTTTTGATTATTTTTAATTTTGGGGATACCTTTGATTAGGCCAAGTTGGGTGACTTTCGAGATAGTTCTCAAATTGGTATGACCTAATCTCCTATGCCAGAGGTTCGATTGTTCTAACTGAGTTAACATACATTTGGGTACTAGGGGAAGGTTTATAGTGTATACATTATTTTTCCTAGTGCCCTTAAGCATGATTTCTGAGTCTTGTACATTTCTAATTAGGCAGTTAGAATTGTTGAAGGTGACTATGTAACCAGAATCACATAACTGACTTATGCTAAGCAGGTTAAAATTGAAGTTATCAACCAAAAGAACTTTCTTAATAATAAAGTTAGATTTAAGCTCAATATTACCTGACCCAATTACCTTGAGTGTAGCATTGTTGCCAAATGCTACTGAGCCTAGGTTCTTGAGCTTGAGTTTGGTGAACTTCAATTTATCTCCAGTCATATGTCTGGAGCAACCGCTATCCAACATCCATTAGTCCAAATCTTTATGTTCCTACACATAAAGAGTTTTATTGATTTGGATCCAATTTGAGTTAGGTATAGCTTAAATTGATTTTCACTGACTAGTCTGTCTCACCCAAATCTAGGGTTTTCAATCACGTTAGCCTTATAGGTTTTGTGAGACAGGTTTTGTTAAGTAAAATTATTTTGAAAGCCATGATTTATTTTGAAAATCTTAATTAATTTTTGAAAACATTTCAATTTATTTTGATAGGAGATGTTTGAATCTATACTTAACTGAAAATTGTGTTAGATTTGAATTTTACAAAAAGTAATTTGAATTTGAAACTCAAAAATTGGCTTCCAGGTCTTGGCGAGGCACTAGGCCTTCTTTGGCCGCAGCCTTATTGGATCATCAACCCTTTCCTTGACAAAGCCGTTAAATGAAGTTTCATTTTCAAAATTAATTTTTGAAAAAGTTCTGGTCTAACTAGTTTGGATTTTGGATCGGTAGCTTCGGCTAGTTTCACCAGTCTAAAGAGACCAAGTGAACTTGATCTTATTAGAATTGGTTTCCCTAACATACTATCATCTCACCTCCACCCAATACTATGTTGTTAAGTTTCAGTTAAGTTTGTTTAGTCCTTAAACTAACCTAAGTCTAAGCATGGTAAGTTGCATAAATTTAAATAAACAAACAATCAGGCAAATTGCAGGAATTTAATTCTATTTAACAATAAAAATAGTTTTCAATTTGGCTCCCCCTGGACTATAGCCACGATAATAATTAGGCAAGATGTGAATCTTGTCCTTGGGGATCCAATACTGATTTGATCCAGTTGGTTTGTTCAGGCACAGTTTAGGTACCCATGCCTGAACTTTACTTCTGGACTGATTCAGTACAGCAAAATACAATCTTTGTCGGGATTTGGTTCTGTAGCCAAGTCCGGATCGATTTAGAACGGACTTCTGTTTTCCAAGAATCATGTCAAGATTTTTGGAACCAGAAGTAAATCGTTCTAAGGCCGCTCTAAGATCCTTAACCTGAGTTTTCAGGGAGGAGTTTTCTTTCTCATGTTTTTCAACTTGAGTAGGAGTTCCTTCTTGAATGTTCTCGGTTAATGATTTAGAGTCAGCTCCCTCTTTCAGGAGTTTTACTTCCTGTCGGAGGGATTCGACTCGGAGTTTGGCTTTCGCCAAATCTCGAGAAAGATAAGAGATAAGTTCGTTTAATTGACGTTTATTAAAACCGCTTACCTTGATTTCGCCGTCTTCTGAAAAGGTTAGTTTGCCGTCGTCCTTTTCTGATTCAGACTCGGTCTCGACTTCATCTGAGGCGGTCAGGGCTAGAAGGTTGGACTGGGATGCTTCTTCTTCTTCTTCTGAGGAAGATTCGTCCTAGGTTGCTTGGAGTGCCTTTTTCCTTCTTGTCTTCTTGGACTCCTTTAGGTTAGGACACTCTGACTTGTAGTGGCCCTTTTTCTTGCACTCGTAGCAGGTCACGATGGGCTTGTTTGCGGGTTCAGCTGGTTCGTCCTTTCTTCGGCTTGTTCTCCGTGTGTTGGCTTGGTTCTTTAATTTTTTATAATAACTTCGGCTAGTCGGACCAGCTCAGATTGATCTCCTTCTTCATCTTCTGCGTCTGAGTCTGAGGTAGACTCGGGTTCAGGTTGAGTTTTATTCTTTGTCGATCTTCCAGTTTTTCCTGCAAAAAAGGTAATACTCTTCTCGGCCATATTGTAGTTAGTCTGTTCATGAAGTTCTAATTCAGAAAACAATTCGTCTAATTTAATTTTAGAGAAATCCCTTGAAACCTTGTATGCATCTACCATAGATGCCCACAAGGTATTTCTAGGGAAAGAGTTTAGGGCATACCTTATTAGGTCACGGTTTTCGACCTTGTGACCTATAGTGTGAAGACCATTCATCAATTCTTGTATGCGTGCATGGAGTTGGGCTGCTGTTTCAGTGTCGGCCATCTTGATGGTGTAGAGTTTGTTCAGGAGCAGATCCCTCTTACTGATCCTGGTGTCTGACGTTCCTTCATGCAGTTCGATCAGCTTTGCCCATAGTTCCTTTGCACTGTTGAAGGGGCCTACCCGATTCAGCTCTTCTTTTGTTAATCCGCATTGGAGAGTTTGGGTCGCCTTTGCATCGGCTTCAATTTTGCGCTTTAGGGCGTTGTCCCATTCTGAGTAGGTCTGCGGTACTCCTTCGGCATTTTTGGGGATCTCCAGTCCGGACTGGATGATGATCCACATGTCCACCTGAGTTTTCAGGTGGACCTCCATTCGACTTTTCCAGTAGGAAAGGTCTTCTCCACTAAAAAGTGGAGGTCTGGCGGTGCTAAATCCTTCTTGCATGGCCATTTAATCTGAAACAGAAAACTAAAAAAAAATTTTCCAAGACTAGGTCTTGGATTAGTGGTGCGGGATGAATAAAATGAAATAGCGAGGGGTGTTGCACCAACCTCGATTAACGGGAAAAAGAAAATTCGAACGAAATATTTAAAGAAAATTCGAATGAGAAAAAGAAAATAAAAATCCGAAAAAATTTCAATCTGGTGGTTGCACCAAGTTTGAACTTCCCCGCTCTGATACCACTTGTTGGATCGAGAAAACCAATAGAGGGGGGGTGAATATCGGAAATTATTTTTCGGAAATACTTAGAGCAAGTATGCAACGGAAATTGATAAAAACAAAATCACACAGAGACACGGTCGATTTTACTTGGTTCGGAGCCTGTGTCGACTCCTACTCCAAGGCCCACGGTCGTTGACCGTTTGCTTTGGGTAATTCTATATGAGGCGCAAATAGTTTACAAAAGATTATTACAGAATTCAGTACAGTAAACTTAAATAGCTCTTTTACCGACGTCCGAGGTAGACCGACTTTTTCGGAGCAGCAGGACGTCGTCGGCTCGAGTTGGAATGATTCCGGGGCGAAGCGCGAGAGCAGAAGAGCGTAGAAGCGTTGATTGGAAGTTGATGTTGAAGCTTGGGGTCGAGGGCCCTTTATATAGGGCCTGGGGGCGCCCGGGATGTCGGGGGCGCCCCCCACGTGTCATTTGATTCGTCACTGTCTCGGTCAGCGTCTGATCCCTTTACCTTCGGGAGCAGGTTTGACCGGGGCGCCCGGAGCGCTCGGGGCGCCCGGATTGACCGGGTCAAACTTCTATCTTCTGGCTTCGCGAGGGTGTGCTTTGGTACTTTGCTGTTGGGGGCGCCCGGAGCGCTGGGGGCGCCCGGGAGCACGGGGGCGCCCGCAGGATGTACTGTCGAAGCGTGCTTTTTACTTGTGTGTTTTGTGTTCACCTTGGGGGCACCCGGGACACTCCGGGCGCCCTGGTCAGCTGTTGCCTCACTCCTTTGAGGCTCTCTGAGCTGCAGACACTCGTTCCTTCGGTCCTGCATCCAGGGTTAGTCCAAAACACAACAAAACATTAAGTGGTTAGTTTATACAGCCTTAGCTGTCTTGTTTCTGACTTTGGGTCTCCAAAATGGAGCCCTAGGTCGAACCGACGCCTACTGTTCCCTCGACGGGGAATGCGTCCTCACTTACTCCTCTCGGGAGAATTTACCTGATGCCAACCGTTCCTCTGGTTGGACTTTTGCCTGGTGGTCCTTTGCCAGGGCTTGGATGCCGAGCTGTCCTTCGCCCGGTGCCTAGCAGTCCTTCGCTAGGGCTTTTACTCTGGCATTCCTTCGCCAGTGCCTAGCAGTCCTTCGCTAGGGCTTTTACTCTGGCATTCCTTCGCCAGTGCCTAGCAGTCCTTCGCTAGGGCTTTTACTCTGGCATTCCTTCGCCAGTGCCTAGCAGTCCTTCGCTAGGGCTTTTCCTGCACACTAGAGTGACTTGTTAGAAAACAAGTAAGACTTAACTTTTGAACCCTGTTGCCATTATCAAAACACAGGGACTTGGGTGCTTTCAGCACCAACACACGAGTCGTCACCATGGGCGGAGTCGTGAGCTGCTAGAGCAAATAGAAGAGGTGGAGTATAGTCCAGTCCTTGGGATCCAAGGCAATATGGGAAAGTTGGATCGGCTATTCTGGAAACTCGAGCAGGAAGGGTTTCCAATCATGGATGATCATAGGATTGGAGCTCTGCTTCATTCATTGCCCAATCGTGCGAGAGAGGTTGCTTATCAGATCTGGGGGCAGCATGGATGCATGCCGTATCTCATATACGGAATTATGTAGGCAACTTCTTCATCATGAGTTTCCGGAGAATCTAGGGGACTCTGAGGAAGATCCTGAGATGTACAAGGAGGATCCCGAGATGTACGAGGAGGGTCTCGAGATGTATGAGGAGGATCCCGAGATGATTGAGGAAGATCCCGAGATGCTCGAGATGTTTGAGGAAGACCCGATGATCGAGGAAGATCCCGAGATGCTCGAGATGTTTGAGGAAGACCCCGGGATGTTCGAGGAAGACCCCGAAGTGGCCGAGGAGGTTCCCGAGATAGAAGAAGAGGATCCGATGGAAACGGTAGAAGATCCTGAGGCAGGCCAAGGGGAGATGAACGAGGGAGTGATAGCTACTGCCATGATATTCTTCATTATGGGCGTGATGACAACTCATCTATTTCATTGAGTTCGGTTAGTTTTTGTGAACCAATAAGGTCTAAGTTAGTCATAATACAATTAGTCATGAGTGTGACTCAACCTTATGTTCATAAACATGGTATGAATTGAGCACCATCATAATGTTAGTAAATAAGGTGAACTTAGTGTTAACGAAATGTTATATAACCTGTACATTATATGAGTTACCAATCGTATAATATAATTGTATTATATTACATCAAGCAAATGATAATAATATGAGAGGGTGTACTAATATAAGAATTAGTATAAATATGACTATACTAATTTACCGATCATATAGGTTCTTGATAGGAGCCTACATACAGGTTGACCTGTATCCTTCCAACCTATAAGTTATCACCGACGATGTTCGAGGACATATTGGACAAACAAGATGGTGATCTGAGCCTTCAGAGAGTCAAACAGGAGATCCTAGAGGGAAAGGGTGATGGTTTTCATATCGCCAACGGGGGAGTACTCTATCTTAGGGATCGTCTATGTATTCCTAATGATCCGGAGCTGCGGAGAGCGATATTAGTAGAAGCTCACGAAACCCCTTATTCGATGCACCCGAGATCCACCAAGATGTATCAAGATCTGAAAGAGAAATTATGGTGGTCCGGTATGAAGAGAGATGTGGCTCAGCATGTTGGCACTTGCCTGACCTGCCAATGAGTGAAGGCAGAGCACCAGCGACCCGGAGGAGTTCTGCAGCCACTTCCGATTCCGGAATGGAAATGGGAAGATATCTCTATGGATTTTATTTCAGGACTTCCCAAGACTACAAATGGATACGATGCGGTATGGGTGATTGTGGACAGGCTGACGAAGTCTGCTCACTTCCTAGCAATCAAGATGACTTATTCGATTGAGCAACTGGCTCAATTATATGTTAAGGAGATAGTCAGACTTCATGGAGTTCCCAAGACCATCATCTCAGATAGAGATGGTCGCTTTACTTTACATTTTTGGGAGTGTGTCCAGAAGTCCCTCGGCACTAAATTACGATTCAGTACAGCTTTTCATCCTCAGACTGATGGGCAAACTGAACGAGTGAATCAAGTGCTGGAAGACATGTTACGGGCTTGTACTCTGGATTTCAAAGGGAGTTGGTGCCGATATCTATGTTTAGCGGAATTCGCCTACAATAATAGCTACCAAGCTACTATCGGCATGGCACCTTATGAAGCTTTGTACGGGAGGAGATGTAGGTCTCCGATCTATTGGTATGAAGGCGGTGAAAAGAAGGCGATGGGGCTCACGACGGATCTCATCGACGACACCACCCAAGCTATATAGAACATTAGACGACGGATAGAAGCTGCACAGAGTCGGCAGAAGAGTTATGCAGATGTCCGGCGTAGGTCACTGGAATTCAATATCGGAGATCTGGTATTCCTCAACGTGGCTCCTATGAAAGGGGTAACGAGATTCGGGAAGAAAGAGAAACTGAGTCCGCGTTATGTGGGACCGTATTCGATACTGGAAAGAGTCGGCAAGGTAGCATATGAACTAGAGCTGCCTCTAGAGATGTCGGCTATCCATAACGTGTTCTATGTGTCAATGCTCAAGAAGTGTGTTCTAAACACAGATCAGGTGATCGAACCACAGACAGTACAAGTTCAGGAGGACCTAAGTTTCGAAAGCTGACCTATTCAGATCTTGGATCGAGAGATCAAAAAGCTAAGGAACAAGGAAGTACCCCAAGTCAAGGTCCTATGGAAAAGTCAACGGTTCGAGGAAGCTACCTGGGAACGCGAGGACGAGATGAGACGCAAGTACCCGGAGTTATTCTAAGTTCGAGGACGAACTTTCACGAGGTATGGGGGATTGTAACGACCCGGAAAATCTCCTCAATATTTTCTTTAAAATATTGATCATGTTTAAATAGTTTTTGAAGGAGCTTAGAGATACTAGTACGAACCTTAGCCTAGTTATCTATAATTTTTTCATTTTAATTGAGAAGCTAAGTACTAATGGGCTTTTCTAAGACCATGGTTACTAGTGGATTTTAGGTGAAATTTAATATAAATATAAATGGGTTTTAATTAGGAGTATTAGCATGATCATGGGGGAATTTTTGGGGAATTTTCGAAAATAATATTAAAATAAAATAAAATAAAATAGAAAAATAAAGTGCATACACCAAGGATTGAACCTTGGACCTATGGTACCACCATGCATGTACTAACCAATTCACCTAGCAAGGGAGTGCTAGTAGCGGATGAAGTGGATTTTGGTTAAGGCTTAGGGGAAATGAAAAGTCATCAAAGGAAGAGACACCATGACTCTTCACTTGCCCTCCTTAATGTGGTATAAAGGTGGCATGGGAGTTACAATTTCCCTTCTCTTCTTCCCAAGTCATTCTTTCCTCTTCCTCCTTGCTCTAGCCGAAAACCACAAGGGCTCTCCCCTTAGGAAAAATTCCACCAAGGACTCCATCTTGAAGACTCAAGGCTCTCTACTAGGATACAAGGGCTAAGGAGAAGTTTGGAGTCAAGAAGGTTCTTTCTATTTCATTATTCAAGGATTTAATCCAAGATAAGGGAAGGTAAGACCCCCTCACCTGTGGTATGATAGCTTCCAAGTTATTTATCATGATCTAAGTTTTTATTGGCATGCTATGTTGAAAAATCCATGGTTAGGGCTTGTAAAGATTTCGGCCAAGCAAGGTTTTGGGCTAAAAATCATGTTAAAAACCTCTCTTATGTTTTCAAACGTTTACTCATGATAGGTTAAACAATAAAGTATGATGTTTGAAGTTTTTGTAGCACCCTAGAACCCCACGAGGGTTTCGGCCACATCAAGGCTAAAGGGCTAGGGTAAACTCCAACCTTTCCAAGCATGATTAGTATGTTTCTTATGATATCTTATGGGTAATAATGGTGATTTATATGAATTTTTCTATGGGCTTATTACCCTTCTAGGGTTTCGGCCAACTCATGGTTTGGGCCTAGGACTTAGGGTTAAATCCAACCAAGGGTTCAAGTGGTTTTCCATGGCATGATATGTAAGGTATGGGATGTTAATCATGACCTAGGTAAATTTTCTATGACTTTATGGTCCCTTAGGGTTTTCGGCCAAGAACCAAAACTAGGGTTTGAATTGGGCTAGGCTCTCAAGGATAAATGTTTATAAGTTACCATGATGTAAGTACATAGTTAAGCACGATGTAAGGATCTTTATATTACTAGAATCTTAGTTTATGTATTATGTAACATGACCTTGTATGTTAGGTTCTATGATATGCTTTACTCATGAATATTTAGATCATATATCATGATATGTAATTAATGTAGGGGTATGTCATGTTAAATAGAATGATGCATGTAGAAGGTTAAATGCTTATAATAGATATATGTGTATGAAGGATATGTATGTATGCCATGTTTTATGAATGATATATATGTATGCCATGCTTTATGGATGACATGTATGTATGCCATGTTTTATAAACAATATGTATGTAAGCCATGTTTATGAATGCTATGTATGTATGTCATGCTTTATGAATGATATGTACGTATGCCATGTTTAAGAATGAAGATGATGAACGAAAATGATAACCATGACCCTAAGACAAAATGATGTAAGCATGACATACCTTATGAATGAAGATAAGGAATGATGATGAATGTTCATGCCTTTAAGGCATCATGATGTTAAGTATGAATGATGAAATGTAAGTATGTTTATGTCATGCTAAGGGATGGGCACCTTAAGAACGCCTCGGTTCTGGACTACCGTAGCTGTCCACGGTTCTTGAACTACCGCAGCTGTTCCTACTCTTAAGTTCTGTTTCATGAAACAAGATTATGTTTATGTCATGAATGTCTATGAATGATGAAGCATGCAAAGTTATTTTACTTTATGAATGGGCTTGTACCGGACCGAAGTAAGGGTCCAAGGGATGGACAACTTAAGAACGCCCCGGTTCTGGACTACCGAAGCTGTCCACGGTTCTGAGACTACCGCAGCTGTCCAACAGGGATGGGCACCTTAAGAACGCCCCGGTGTTTGGAACTACCGTAGTTGTTCCTACCCTAGTAGGTCGGGGCTCGCTACCTCGTATCTACTTAGGGATGCGCGCTTATGATGTATGTATGTGATACAAGCCGGGGAACCCAATGATTTTATGTTTATGTTTAAGTATTTAAAAGTATGATTTTAAAATTAAGCATCCTTATGTAAATGCATTTGACTCATGCATTCATTTATGTTATGCATCACGCCAGGGTAAGTATGTTTTATGCTTATGCTTATGATAAGTATGTTTCATGCTCATGTATGTTAAGAATTATGTCATGATAAGTATGCTCATGTATGTTAAGAATTATATCATGATAAGTATGCTCATGTATGTTAAGAATTATGTCATGATAAGTATGCTCATGTATGCTAAGAATTAGGTCATGCTAAGTATGTTTTAGGTTTATGCTTATGTTAAGAATCATGCTATATTAGTTGTTCATATGCTTATGATTTACGCCAAGACTATGCTTACATTTTATGTTCAGAATTATGTTATGTCAGATGCTTGATATGTTTATGTTTAAGTAACGTATGGTTTTAGTGAGTAGGAAAGGGTCTTACTAAGCCTGTGTGCTTATAGTCTTATTTTCCTCGTACCACAGATCAAGCAAGAGGTTATTAAGGGAAGCAGCAGGAGAGGCAAGAGCATGTGTGTGTGTGGCAGTGACATGGCAAAGGATTCTTTTATTTATGCATATCGCATTTCTTGGGTTTTGGAAATGCCTCCTTAGATTCTATGCTATGTTTTAGTGGTTATGCCTAATGGATGATTATGCTACTTATGTTTCAATGCTACTTTTGCTATGTTTTGGTTATGCTACTTATGATGATTATGAATAAGCTATGAAATGGTTATATCATGATGCCATGCATGTTGTTAATATGCTAAGTCCAATGACACTAGGTTCAGGGATGACAAGTTTATGTATGTATAGATATTTCATGTATTAGTTGCATGGTTAAAAGCATGTGTAGAAGAAAAAAATTATTCCGCTGCATTAAATGTTTTATATGTACATGTATGTTTAGCGTAACGCCGCCTCTCGCCACACCATAAGGTGTGGGAAAAAGGCGGGCGTTACAAAGATTTAATTAAAATTTGTGTTAGATTCAAATCTGACAATAGTAAAGTGAATTTGATTTTCTATAATTGGCTTCCAGGTCTTGGCGAGGCACTAGGCCTTCTTTGGCCGTAGCCTTATTGGATCATCTACCCTTTCCTGGACAAAGCCTTTTATAGAAAATTCATCTTCAAGTTACTTCTTGAAAGATTTTGGTCTAACTAGTTTGAGTCTTGGATCGGTAGCTTCGACTAGTTCCACCAGACTAAACAGACCAAGTAGAATATACTTGACCTTATTAGAAAGGTTTCCCTAACGTACTATCATCTCACCTCCACCTAATACTATGTTGTTCAAATTTTAATTAAACCGTTTGTCCTTATTGTTAGATGTGTATACTGAAAGACATGCTTCTTTTATATATATGAACATCTTTATTTTGAAAAGAGAATCACAACCACACTAGGTGCCTGTTTATATTAGTACATGCATGAAGTCCAATTACTTTGCATTGTAGATAACATGGTGTGTGGTGTCATATGGAAGATCATGTTATTAGTTCCTTGCTTAGTATAAATAGAGGCCCACAACCGAGATGGAATTGGACAACCCATCGGGATGGTTGTAGTGTAATTAGGTGTGGTTGGTCTTGACTATAGAATTACACTAGTGTGCTATGAGTACATTGAGCAGGACCGAAACCCGAGGTTATCTAATTTGTACTGACTCAATAATTGGATAGGACCTCAGTTTATATTTTGGAGTACGATTCCTTAATCCCGAAATAATATCGGACATATATTATTAATTATTATTTCTTTGATTTACCAATGAGCGAGATCTATTCTGTTAGATCGATAGACCTGGTAAGTTTGGAGATAATATTAATAATATGATGTGCCGATGATTATTGACGGAATTCGTGTCCTGATGAGTCAGGATGATGATGCCCCCTTGAAGAGCTCAAAAGGTTCATCGTGCTAAACCCTGCATGCAATTAAAAGATTAATTGCCGCATGCAATTAATCGTGGAAGAGAAGTTTGTAACATGCAATTAAAAGCTTCTCCTCTAAGATTAATTGGATGTGCTTTCTCCAATTAATTGCATGCAATGCAATTAAAATCTTCTCCTCCACGATTAATTGGACGCGTTTTCTCCAATTAATTGCATGGAATGCAATTAAAAACTACTCCTTCACCGATTAATGGGAGAGCAGAATTTTTCTGCAGGTATGCGCATGAGCAAGAAGCTTACGCAACTTGCTTGATGCAGTGGAGGAGAAACGCGCAGGAGCAGGTCGTCCTGTCTCAGTGGAGAAGTCCATGCTGTGGCGTGAGTTATCCGTGACTCTTCTCAAGAGAAGAGAATTGCGTGACCTTGAGTTGCTCACACAATTTTCTCAAAGGAAGAGAGGTTGCACATGCAACTTTTCTCAAGGGAAGAAAATTACAAGAGCTTGAGAGGGAGCAGCGATTTTTCTCAAGGAAGAATAGTTGTTTACTCAATTTTTCTCAAGAGAAGAAAAATCGGTTAAGTAGGGTTGTGTTTTGGATTATTTTCCTTACAGTAGCCAACGACATCCTTTTGGTTAGGGATTGGTTGGCGCAAGGAGAAGGGATCGACTTGGTGACCACGGGTCTTGGTAGATCGTCGCCCACACGACGTCCAAGAGGGGAGGGTCATACGGTAGAAGATCGTAAGGTAACAGAAAGTATATTCTTCCTTGGCTCCTTTCATTCTTATTTGTACCTTATTCAATTACCTCGTCATTTCATGTTTGTTATTTAATTATTTTGATTGCGAATCATAGTCAATAATTATTTAATTGGACCCCGACCATAAACACAAAAGCCGACGATCAACTCGTCGCCTTTTTCGCAGTCGAACGGTCGAGCAAATTGCAAGACCAATTTTGGTAATTGGCTAAGTTGCAATTTGAATCGTTCGATACGGCACGAGACGGTCAATGGGAAACGGCTCTCTATTCGGATTAAATTTTTTAATCTGTAGGCATAGAGAGGTCTCTCGGATCGACCAGGTATCCGCTTAGGAAACCCACCAAGCCATACCCAACACTTAAACTATCCAATTCTAAATCCAAGCAAAAAACTAAGTAAAATTATAATGAGGGGAAATTTCTCGATTTTCTAAGTTAGCAAGATTATTAATTAGTTTTTCTAGTATATCAATTTTAATTTTCAAATTCTCATTTTCTTGTCTTAACATTTTAAAATTTGAATTTATTAATATACATGATTTAATCATGTTACTTAGGCATGTGTCCATTTCTAAATTTGACCAAGGGTGATTAAGTAAACTATCAGCATTCATGGTAAAGAGAGGATTTTCATATAAATTAAAGTTACCCATCTTGGTAGGTTGTCCTGGATCTTTGGCTCTTCTATTTGTGCATTCACCTTTGTAATGCCCAAACTCCTGGCACTTGAAGCATTGGATGCGACTCTTGTCCTTTCGTGCTTTTGGAGCTGGTTCCTTTGTCGCCGTCGGTGGTGTCGTTCGTATCTTACGAGTAGGACATTTACTTTTGTAGTGCCCTCTCTCCCTGCATGTGTAACAAATTACATTATTTTTAAATTTTGAATTTACAATTTTACCTTTTGATTCCTTATTGGGAGTCTCCCCCTTGATTCTTGCCGCCTCAGATCTAGACTCATCTTTTGATTCTGGTTTGGATTCGGCTTCGGATTCGGGTTCAGACTCTGACTCGGCTGTTTGTGCTTGGACCGAGAGTGTAAGATAACTTAGGTGATCTTCTTCTTCTTCGTTCGATTCCTCTGATGATTCGGACAACACACCTTCCGAGTCCTCGATGTTGTAAGTCTCTTCATGTAGGTTAATCAGTTTTTCCCACATCTCTTTAGCATATTCGAATGGTCCAATCTGCTTGAATACTTCTTTTGTTAGGCCGCACTGTAGGATTGCAGTTGCCCTTGCATCGGTCTCGATTTGGTTGAGGGTAAGTTCATCCAATTTGTCCCAGGCGAGTGTTATCCCATCTTTTGTGGGGAATCTAAACCCCATTTGGATGATCAACCATAAGTCCATGTGGGCTTTCAGAAGGGACTCCATTTGACATCTCCAAAAATTGAAGTTCTCGCCGGAGAATAGCGGTGGACGGGCACTGTTCCACTCTTGGTTGGCCCTTTAGTTTAAACCTCGTACACAAAAGAAACACCAAAAATGTACCAAGACTTGGTCTTGGATTAGTAGTGCGGGAAGAAAAAAATAGCACAAAAAGGTGTTGCATGTATTTCGAGGTAAAAATAATAATAAAATAATAAAAAAAATTTTGACAAATTTTTGAAAATGTTAGCTTTATCAATTCTGATTAATGATGAAAAAGTAAGACTTCAATGTTTGGGATAAAATTTGCTCGATCTAAGGTAGCATGAATTTCGAGAAAAAATATTAAAATAATAGAAAAAAATTTATGACAAATTTTTAAAAATTGATCGTTTTATCAATTCTGACTTATGGTAAAAAAATAAGAATTAATACTTTTTCGGATAAAAAGAGAAAAAAGCCTATTTTGAGCCACCGGCTCTGATACCACTTGTTGGATCGAGAAAACGATAGAGGGGGGGGGGTGAATATCGTTAAAACTTTTTTGGATAAAAATAAGAGAAAAGACGCAGCGGAAAGAAAAGAAGTGGACACGAACACAAGCCAATTTTTTATTTGGTTCGGAGTCGCAGTCGGCTCCTACTCCAAGGCCCACAGTCCTTGACCGTTTACTTTGGGCAATTCTATATTCGGAAAGATTTGTTACAGATTGAGTACAGATATAGAATTTGAAAAGTAAATCACAACACTTTCGAAAATGAAAACTTTTACTGACGCCCAAGATGGGTTGAATTCCGGAGTAGAGGGTTGTCGGCGGCGCTGTAATCTTGATATGGAAGTTTGCAGGGGCGCAGCGCGAGAGCGAAAGTGTTTTGAGCGTTGGAAAGAATGATCTTGAAGCCTTGGGGGTCGAGCCCCTTTTATAGTCTTCCTGGGGGCACCTGATTCGCTGGGGGTGCCTGACACGTGCCTTCAGATCGGAGAACCTTCATCTGCAGCTTGCTCAGCGCTTATCCCCTTTGAATCGGCTCCTGGTCAGACTGGGGTGCCCGGGACCTCCTGGGCGCCTAGCTTCACTTGGTCTGCTGGCCTCGTGGCTGATTTGCTTTGATTACCTCTTTGGCTTTGACCTTGGGCGCCCGAGACTTCCTGGGCGCCTAGCCTAGTGTGATTTCGAAGCGTTCTTGCTTAATTGCAGTTTTGGCCTTTCACCTTAGGCACCCGGGACCTCCCGGGCGCCTAGCCCAGCTGCCTGCCCCTCTCCTTTAGGGCGTTCTGCGCTGCAGAAACACACTCCTTCGGTCCTACAACCAAGGTTAGTTCTAAAACAACCAAAGCAAGAATATTAGTCAATATTTACAGCCGTAGCTGTCTTGGTTCTGACTTCGGTCTCCCAAATGGAACCCCTAGGTCGAACCGATGACTAATGTTCCCTTGACGGGGAACGCGTCCTCACCTACTCCTCTCAGGAGAATTTACCTTTTGCCAACCGACTCCTCCGGTTGGACTTTTGCCCAGCTTTACTCACCAAGTCTTCGTGCCCAATCCTCGACCAGGCCTTAGTGCCCAATTCCTTGAACCAGGTCTTCGGTGCCCAGCCCTCGGCCAAGACTTAGTGCCCAATTCCTCGAACCAGGTCTTCGGTGCCCAGCCCTCGGCCAGGACTTAGTGCTCAATTCCTCGAACCAGGTCTTCGGTGCCCAGCCCTCGGTCAGGACTTAGTGCCCAATTCCTCGAACCAGGACTTATTGCCCAACCTTATGTCAGGACTTAGTTGCCCAACCCACAGCCAGGACTTCTTGCCTAGATTAATTAGCACTTCCCTGCACAGTTGAGTAACTTTATTAGATCACAAATAGTACTTAACTTTGAATCCTTTGTCAATATCAAAACAAGGTTCGATATGGTGCTTCCTGCACCAACACTATGAACTGCAAATGCTAACAACATTCTAATTGACTCAAGTCTAGCTTCTGGGGCATAGGTTTCATCATAGTCTAATCCTTTGACTTGACTGAATCCTTTAGCTACTAAGCGGACTTTATTTCTAACTATTTCTCCTTGGTCATTTAGTTTGTTCCTAAATACCCACTTAGTATCTATGATAGACTTGCCCTCAGGTTTAGGTAGTTGTTCCTAGACTTGGTTTCTCTTAAATTGACCTAATTCCTCTTGCATAGCTATAATCCAATCAGGATCAGGTAGGGCTTCCTCTATAGTCTTAAGTTCAATTTTTGAAATTAGTGCTATCTGACTAAGATTTCTATAGGAAGACCTAGTTCTGACTCCTAAGGTTGGATCACCCACAATTTGATCAGAAGGGTGACTGAGTCTGGGTTTCTTGGTTCTTCTAGAACTTGGTTCAGCCTCAGGTTCGGCTGGACGGTTTGGTTCAGTATTTCGTTCAACTACATGGGTTGGTTCAATTATTGGTTCAGTTGACGCAGGTTCAAGAGTTAGTTCATTTAGAGGTTCAACTAGTGGTTCAATTGATGGTTCAATTGTTTGCTCATTTTCTTCCTGATCAATATTTGATGGGTTCAGGTTTTGGTTATCAGATTTTGGATTAGTTTCCTTATCAAAGATTAAATTCGTTGTTTCTTTAATTTTATTAGTTTGTTTATTGTAAACCCTATAGGCCCTACTAGTTGTTGAGTATCCTATGAAGACTCCTGGGGTTGACTTAGACTGAAATTTATCTAGGTAGTCTTTGGTATTCAAGATGTGGGCTTTGTTGGGTTCTCCCGACACAAAAACATAAAACGCAGCGGAAACAAGAACCCACGAGCGATCCATGCGAAAGGAAAACTCGTACAAAGTTATCTATCTAATAGATTTATCTACTGTTTATACCTTTGAAGCGTGCCCTTCGTTTATCCCGCTCGTCCAAGATGCGCCGGATCTCTTGCACGTTCAAACGTCCGTGCCTCTATTCGTATCCACACAGACACAATCTCTCAACTTCGGGAGAACTACCTTAGTTGTGCTAGCAACTTGAGGTAGCTCGAAAAACACCAAGAACCTTACAATAAGGTTTCGGCCAAGAGGGAGGAGAGGAAGAAGAGAAGAAGGGAAGAAGGAAACACACTTAGTTGTCATTAAAAATGACTAAGTCCCTCTTTTATATTCATCCCATGAATATGAAGAGTCTTTTGTCTCTTTGACTTCCCTTCATCAAAGCCAATAAAGAGGATATCTTTTCATGTGACTCTTCACCTTCTCTTCATCTAATGAAGAGAGACTTTTTCTCTTTCCTGCATGCAATTTTGACCGGGCCTCTCGGGCTTCCGACTCGGTTTCCCGACCAAGTCTCCCGAGTGCCGAGCTCCCGACCCAGTCAACCGAGCTCTGACCCAGTCTGCCGAGTGTCGAGCTCCCAACCCGCGCTCCCGAGTTCTCAACTCGGGCTCCCGAACTGACCTCCCGAGTTCCCAACTCGGGCTCGGGCCTCCCGAGTTCCCAACTCGGGCTCGGGCTCAGGCCTCCCGAGTTCCCAACTCGGGCTCAGGCCTGCCGATCAGATTTCTCGAAGCATTGTGTCCTTTATGTGTGACCCAATAGGTTCTTGCGACGTTGGCAATGCGCCTAAGCACTTTAGACACATAAGCAATGAGCGGCATCTAGCAATGCATCATTGCTACCCAAGTAACAAGAAAAGTCGAGATCCGACTAAACCTCCGTGACTATGATTATGTATGACCTTGTCCTTCTATCCTTGATATCTAGATTGACCAATGAGGCATAGACCGTGTCATCCTCAATCAATTTTGTGTTTCTTGATCCCCGAGTAGACTCACTCAAACAAATGAGCTCAATATCTCATATTGACTCATTTGAGCATAACCATGCGTTTCAGTAGTCCTACTCGATCAAGGGGCCCACAGATATCACTCCCGTCATATGGGAGGGATAGATCCCATCTACATCACTCACATCCCTCCGCATAATTCATTACATACCCAGTGATCACCTTTATAGTCCACCCTATTACGGGTGACGTTTGACGATACCAAAGTACATAACTCCTTATGTAGGGAACCGTGGTGACTTCAGGTCTAAGGACTATTCATACCAATAGTCACATGAGAAAGTCTATGACACTCATATGACAATCTATGAAACTTTCTCATGGCGGGTCATTCAGTACACATTCTCCAATGTATACCCATTTATCAACTTGATATCACATACCCATGACTTGTGAGCTCAAGTCATCAGTTGACCTACATGCTAGTCTCCATGCATTAATATTGTCCCTAAATATTAATGCTTGACTAGGAATAATTTAGTGTAGTGTTCTCTACATTATCTCACTATCGATTCAACCAATCGATATAATGTAGATAAGAACCTACTATACAAGGACATTATTATACTTAGTTATTTGGCACAGAATATAAAGTAAGTATAATAACCAAACATGCCTTTATTAATAATAGAATATGATGCAAAATATCCCTAGTCAATCATCACATAATTGGCTCTAGGGCTCCTACTAACAGGCTTTACACCCGAAAACCCTTAGGTAATGTATGTTTGGTAGTCTATGATAATATAGTTCATAGGGAGTTTTATTATGTATTTTGTTAATTAGGACCCTATTTTGGATATAGCAAGCCGTACTAATTGCTTCTGCCCAAAATTGGTTGGCTAGGTTAAATTCATTGAGGATGGTCCTAGCGGCTTTTTGAAGGGTTCTATTCTTTCTTTCTACTATCCCATTTTGCTGGGGGGTTCTAGGACAGGAAAATTCGTGAATATATCTATTTATTCTACAGAATTCTCAAACCTTTGATTCTCAAACTCTCCCCCGTGATCACTTCTAAGTCATTTGATTTTGGTATCATTTTGATTTTCGATTATCTTGCATAGGTCAATAAATAAGTTTAGGGTTTCATCCTTAGTTTTTAGGAACCTAACCCAGGTAAACCTAGAGTAATCATCGATAATGACTAAGAGTACCAGTTTCCGCTTAGTGACTTAGCTCCATGTGAATCAAATAAGTCAAGGTGCAGGAGCTCAAGTGTGGTTTGGGTTAAGTCTGATTGAATTTGCTTGTGATTAGACCTAGTTTGTTTACCTTTGTTACATGAGTTACATATTGTGTTTTCATAGTTCTTAATTTTTGGTACCCCTTTAATTAGACCAAGTTGGGTAATTTTAGAGATTAGTCTTTCATTAGTGTGACCTAATCTCCTATGCCAGAGGTTGGATTCTTCTAATTGAGTTAAGAGGCATTTAGGTACTAAAGGTAGATTGATACTGTAAACATTGTTTTTCCTTGTACCCTTAAGCATAACTTCTGAATCTTGCAGATTTCTAATTAGGCAGTCAGAGTTGGTAAATGTAACTACATAGCCAGTATCACATAGTTGACTTATACTAAGCAAATTAAACTTGAAATTTTCAACCAACAGTACCTTTTTAATCAGAAAATCGGATTTGAGTTCAATGTTACCTGACCCAATGACTTTGAGCGTAGCATTGTTACCAAATACTACTGAGCCTAGGTTCTTGAACTTGAGTTTGGTGAATTTCAATTTGTCTCCAGTCATGTGTTTGGAGCATCCACTATCCAAGATCCATTGGTCCAAATCTTTATGTTCGTACACATAAAGTATTTATTGATTTGGATCCAATTAGAATTAAGGATAGCTTGAATTGATTTTCACAACCTAGTCTGTCTCACCCAATCTAGGGTATCAATCATGTTGACCTTATGGGTTTTGTGAGACAGGTTTTAACAGAAATGAAGATTTTAATTTTGAAATCATGGTTGATTTTAAAAGGTTAAATTAATTTGAAAGTTAAGTTTAAGTTTATTTTGAAAAGTGGTTGAATCTAAGATTAATTGAAATTTGTGTTAGATTCAAATCTGACAATAGTAAAGTGAATTTGATTTTCAATAATTGGCTTCCAGGTCTTGGTGAGGCACTAGGACTTCTTTGGCCGTAGCCTTATTGGATCATCAACCCTTTCCTTGACAAAACCTTTTATTGAAAATTCATATTCAAGTTACTCCTTGAAAGATTTTGGTCTTACTAGTTTGGGTCTTGGATCGGTAGCTTCAGCTAGTTCCACCAGAATGGCTTTCCTAACGTACTATCATCTCACCTCCACCCAATATTATGTTATTCAAATTTTAATTAAGTCATTTAGTCGTTAGTCTAACCAGTCCTAGGTCTATGCATAATGAATTGCAGAAGGAAATAAACAAGCAAGCATGCAATAAAATTAAAGAAGTAAGCAAAAAATACTTATCTAATTATGAAAATTATTTTTAAATTGTCTCCCCCTGGACTATAGCCTCGATAATGATTAGGCAAGATGTGAATATTGTCCTTGGGGATCCAATACTGGTTTGGTCCAACTTGGTTGTTCAAGCAAAGTTTGGGGACCCATGCTTGAACTTTGCCTCTAGGTTGGTTCAGTATAGCATAATAAGAGCGTTGCCTAGACTTGGTTCGGTATCGTAATCTAGATCGGTTAAGAACGGACTTCTGTTTTCCAAGGATCATATCAAGACCCTTGGAACCCGAAGTGAATCGTTCTAAAGCCACTCTGAGCTCCTTGACTTGAGTTTTCAAGGAGGAATTCTCTTTCTCAAGCTTTTCAACTTGAGTAGCGTTTCCTTCTTGAACCTTCTCGGTCAAGGATCTCGAGTCGGCTTCCTCTTTCAGGAGTTTTACTTCCTGTCGGAGGAACTCGACCCAGATTCTGGCTTTCGCCAAGTTGTGAGATAAATAAGCAATTAATTTGGATAGTTCAATTTCAGAATAACCTCTTACTGTTATTTGACCGTTTTCCGAGATTGTGAGCCTTCCATCGTCTGGCTCCGATTCTGATCCGGTGTCGATGTCTTCCGAAGCGGTTAAAGCGAGAAGATTTGATTGTGGGGCCTCTTCTTCTTCGGAGGAGGAAGATTCATCCCAGGTGGCTTGGAGAGCCTTCTTCCTTCGAGTCTTCTTAGCTTCCTTCAGATTGGGACATTCTGATTTGTAATGTCCCTTCTTGTTGCATTCGTAGCAGGTGACATTGGTTTTTCATTTTGAAGTTAAAGGTTTAGCTGGATCTTCCTTCCTTCGGCTTGCTTTCTTTCTATTGGTTTGATGCTTCAACTCCTTGTAGTAGTCCTGAAATAGGCGAACCAACTTGGGTCGATCCCCTTCACTGTCTTCTGAGTCTGAGTCCGAGTCAGACTCGGGTGCTGGTTGGGGTTTCTTCTTGACGACTTTTCCTTGAGATTTTCCTGCAATGAAGGCAATACTTTTCTCGACCATTGTAGAGTTAGTCTATTCATGCAATTCTAATTCAGAGAAAAGTTCATCTAATTTAATTTTTGAAAGATCCCTGAAAATCTTATAAGCATCTATCATAGATGCCCACAGTGTGTTCCTTGGGAATGCGTTTAGGGTATACCTGATTAGGTCACGGTTCTCTACCTTGTGACCTATTGTATGCAGCCCATTCATTAGCTCCTGGATTCTGGCATGGAGCTGTGCTGCTGATTCTCCTTCGTTCATTTTGATCGTGTAGAGTCTGTTTAGCAACAAATCTCTTTTGTTGATTCTGGTGTCGGAGGTACCTTTGTGCAGCTCAATCAGCTTGTTCCAAAGTTCTTTGGCGCTGTTGAAAGGACCCACCCGGTTCATCTCTTCCTTGGTCAATCCACATTGCAACGTCTGGGTTGCCTTTGCATCAGCCTCGATCTTCTTCTTCAACGAGGTGTCCCATTCAGAGTAGTGTTGTGCCACTTCTTCTGCGTTCTTGGGAATCTCCAGGCCAGATTGGATAATTATCCACATATCCACCTAAGTTTTCAGGTGGACATCCATCCTACTTTTCCAGTAGGAGAAGTCTTCTCCACTGAAAAGCGATGGTCTGGCTATGCTGAATCCCTCTTGCATGGCCATAATATTTTCTAAAAAAAATAAAGACAAAGAAAACTTGTTCCAAGACTTAGTCTTGGATTAGTAGTGCGGAAGAAAATTAATAGAAATGACAAACGATCGAATGGTGTTGCACCAACCTCGATTAACAATAATGATTCGAAAAAAATTAAAATAATTATGTAAATCTGAAAAAAAAACTCTCAAATTGGTGGTTGCACCAAATTTGAGCCACCCGCTCTGATACCACTTGTTGGATCGGAGAAAATCGATAGAGGGAGGGGGGGTGAATATCAATATAAAATTTTTCGGAGAAACAGAGCAGTTACGTAGCGGAAAATAACAGAACAAACGTGAACATAGGTTGGTTTTACTTGGTTCAGAGTCGCGGTCGACTCCTACTCCAAGGCCCACAGTCCTTGACCGTTTACTTTGGGCAATTCTATTGTCGCAAAGAGAATTTTACAAATCGAGTACATAAATAGAATTGGAATTTAAATTGCAACACTTTTCGTAAATTAATTTTACCAACGCCCGAGGTGGATCAAATTTCGGAGCAGAGGGTCGTCGTCGGTGCTAGAATCTCGAAGTCGAAGCTTGTCAGAGCGTAGCGCTTGAATGAAAGTGCTTGGAGCGTTGAGAGCGATGTGTGTTGAAGCCTTGCGGGTGAACCCCCTTTTATAGCACCCATGGGGGTGCCTGTGTCGATGGGGGCGCCTACACGTGGCCTCTCCTGCACGATCTCTTATCCGCAGACTCGGTCAGCGCTTATCCATCTCACAGGGGCGCCTGAGCTGATGGGGGCGCCTGTATGGTCCCGAGCGCCTAAGCTGGCTTGGGTTAGTGGCTTCATGGCAGTTTGCTTTGTTGCTTCTGTTTTGGCCTTGACCTGGGGCGCCCGTGTCCATCCGGGCGCCTAGCCCCAGTGAGGCGCCTCACTCCATTGAGGCGCCTCAGCTGCAGAAATGCACTCCTTCGATCCCTGCAACCAAGGTTAGTTCTAAAACAAAAAGAAGCAAATATGTTAGCCATTATATACAGCCTAAGCTGTCTTGGTTCTGACTTTCGGGTTCCCAAATGGAACCCTAGGTCGAACCGACGCCTACTATTCCCTCGTATGGGGAATGCGCCCTCATCTACTCCTCTCAGGAGAGTTTACCTTTTGCCAACCGGCTCCTCCGGTTGGACTTTTGCCCAATCCACCTGACCAGGTCTTCGTGCCCAGTCCGCGACCATGACTTCTTGCCCAACTTCCGGTCAGGTCTTCGGTGCCCAATCCTTTACTAGAACTTCTTGCCTAGTCCTCGACCAAGACTTCTTTGCCCAACATCCGGTCAGGTCTTCTTGCCCAGTCCTTGACCAGGACTTCTTGCCTAGAGTACCTAGGACTTTTCCTGCACACTTAGTAAGCTTGTTAGATTACATTAATACCTTAACTTCTAAACCCTTTGCCATTATCAAAACACAGGTTTGACTTAGGTGCTTCCTGCACCAACAAACAGTCATCTCCTTTATTTAAGGGGAGACTTTGAGCAGAATAGGGTTGCGGTTCTTATGTGTAAGATCTTATTCCAGGTGCTTAAAATCTCATTCTCTTCCTCCTACTTTAATTTTCATCTTGTATAAGAGGAAGGGAAGATCTTGTGAAGGTTTCTCCACCTTGAAGGAGAAGTTCATAGTAGAGCTTGTGCGTGTGGTGTGGATCCTTGGATTAGTCACCTCTTAGAGGTGGATACCAAGTAGATCAGGGAGTTAGCATTGATTTTCATTGTTTATTTTATCTTTTGATTTTGTTCTTGTGCTTTAGCTAACATCTTTGTAGACAAAATCGAAAAGAAGCTATTCACCCTCCCTCTAGCTAAAACGCCAACGTCCCAACAAGTGGTATCAGAGTCCAATTCGTTTCAAAAGAACTCACCATCGACCGAAACATCAAGATGGTGTTTCAAGAGGGATATAGCACCGCACGACCACCATTTATCGATGGCAACGACTTCGCATATTGGAAAGGTAGGATGAATATTATCTAATGAATGATATTGAGAATTGGTTTAGTGTTGTAGATGGTTTTGAAGTGCCAATGAATGAGAGAGTAGAACCTGTTCCTATGAAAAATTGGTCAAAAGAAATCATGAAGAAGGCACAAGTAAATGCAAAGGCTATGTTGGGTTCTCCCGGCGACTAAACACAAAACGCAGCAGAAACAAGAACCCTTGAACGATCCATGCGAAAGAAAACTCGTACGAAGTTCATCTATCTAATAGATCTATCTACAGTGTATACCTTTGGAGCGTGCCCTTACGTTATCCCGCTCGTCCAAGTGCCGCCGAATCTCTTGCACGTTCAAGCGTCCGTGCCTCTATTCGTATCTACACGGACACGATCTCTCAACTTCGGGAAGAACTACCTTAGTTGAACTAGCAACTTGAGGTAGTTCACTAGACCACCAAGAACCCCAAAGGGGTTTCAACCAAGAGGGAGAAGAGGAAGAAGAGAGGAAGGGAAGAAGGGAAAGCTCACACATTTGTCATTCAAAATGACTAGCCCCTCTTTTATATTCATCCCATGAATATGAAGAGTCTTTTGTCTCTTTGACTTCCCTTCATTAAAGCCAATAAAGAGCACATCTTTTCATGTGACTCTTTACCTTCTCTTCATCCAATGATGAGAGACTTTTTCTCTTTCCTTCATTAAACACTTTAATGAATTTCCCCTACAATTCCGACCGGGCCTCTCGGGCTTCCGACCAGGTCTCCGGACTAGGTCTCCCGACCAAGTCTCCCGAGCAAGTCCCCGAGCTCCCGACCAAGTCTGTCGAGCAAGTCGCCGAGCTCCTGACCCGGTCTGCCGAGCTCCTAGCCCAGTCTGCTGAGTACCGAGCTCCCGATCAGATCTCCCAAGTTCCCAACTCGGGCTCCCGATCATATCTCCCGAGTTCCCAACTGGGGCTCCCGAACTCCCGAAGCATCATGTCCTTAGTGTGTGACCCAATAGGTTCTCGTGACGTTGGCAATGCGCCTAAATGCTTTAGACATATAAGCAATGAGCGGCATCTAGCAATACATCATTACTACCCAAGTAACAAGAAAAGTCGAGATCCGACTAAACCTCTGTGACTATGATAATGTATGACCTTGTCCTTCTATCCTTGATATCTGTTGGATCGAGAAAAACGATAGAGGGGTGGGTGAATATCGTTAAAGCTTTTTCGGATTAAGGAAAGAGTAAAGGCAGCGGAAACAAATCAATCACACAGGAACTCAAGTAGATTTTTACTTAGTTCGGAGTCGCGGTCGGCTCCTACTCCAAGGCCCACGGTCCTTGACCGTTTACTTTGGGCAATTCTATAATCACGCAAAAGGATTACAAGTTTAAGTACAAGAATATTTCAGTAAGTGAAACTAGTTACACTTTTCGTGACCGACGCTTGATGTGGATCGTATTTCGGAGCAGAGGGTCGTCGTCGGCGCTGGAATCTCGAAGTCAGAGTTTCCCAGGGTGTAGCGCTTAAACGAAAAGATTTGGAGCGTTAGAAAGCTGTTGTGTTGAAGCTTGGGGTTGAGCACCCTTTTATAGTGCTCTTGGGGCCGCCTGATTCGCTGGGGGCGCCTGACACGTGCCTTCAGCTGCGAGAACCTCCATCCGCAGCCCGGTCAGTGCTTATCCCCTCTGATTTGGCCCCTGGTCTGACTGGGGCACCCGGGACCTCCTGGGCCCCTAGCTTGACCTCGTCCAATGGCTTCGTGGCAGATTTGCTTCAATGGTTTGTTTGGCTTTGACATTGGGCGCCCGAGACCTCCTGGGCGCCTATCCCAGTGTGGTTTCGAAGCGTTCTTGCTTCTTTGCTATTTTGGATTTGACCTTGGGCGCCCGGGACCTCCCGACCGCCTAGCCCAGTTTCCTACCCCCTTCCTTTGGGGTGTTCTGAGCTGCAGCAACACATTCATTCGGTCCTTGCAACCAAGGTTAGTTCTAAAACATATAAAGAAAGAATATTAATCAATATTTACAGCTGTAGCTGTCTTGGTTCTGACTTCGAGTCTCCCAAATGGAACCCTAGGTCAAACCGACGCCTACTGTTCCCTTGACGGGGAACACGTCCTCACCTACTCCTCTCAGGAGAGTTTACCTTTTGCCAACCGGCTCCTCTGGTTGGACTTTTGCCCAATCCCTCTGACCAGGTCTTCGTGCCTAACTTCCGGTCAGGTCTTCGGTGTAGGATCGATCGTGTCCACTAGAGGGGGTGTGAATAGCGTTTCTTTGGCTTGTTCTTCCTACGTTGTTAGTATGCGCAGCGGAAACAATAATATTAAACAATAACAACGAAGAAATCACTGCTAACAAACCTATTTACTTGGTATCCACCCTGGCTGGGTGACTAATCCAAGAATCCGTCGGTGGATCACTCCCCGGATAACCTCCGGCTAGCTCTCGTCGCTCCTTGTGGGTGGAGAAACCTCACCACAACACCTTTGACAACCTTGAGCCCAAAGACTACTAACTTGCTTTTAACCAAGACAAGTTTCGTCAAGAAACTCAGCCACCACGAAGTCCTCTATAAATAGGACTCGGGACTGATTTCTCGCTACCAGTCGACTGCCCCCAGGGCAGTCGACTGGTGCCAGCCAAATTTGATTGTTGACACTCCCAACGTTCGAATTTGCCAGCTCACCAGCCACCTACCAGTCGACTGCCCCCAGGGCAGTCGACTGGTCCCTAGCTGAATCCCTTCCCGAGTACATTCACACAGCACTCGACCCTCACGACTCGACTGACTCCTCCTTCACAGCCTCGACTGTTGCTTTCGCGCCCTCTTCATCTTCGGCTCCCGTCCCTCGGATGCACGCAAGCCTCCAACTTACCTCCATGTCATCCTTCACGCATACCTCGAAGTCCGCGCCCATCAGCTCATCGTCCCTGCTCTCTAAGGTCCCTCGGATGCGCACGCAAGCCTCCAGCTTGCCTCCATGCCATCCTTCACCGTTCCGAGGTCGTCCAGTCAAGTCCATATGTGTAACCTGTACAACCTGCACACTCAACATACACATATAAGTACACAAGGGAAAACCTAACTTAAACCCTTTGCCCAAACATCAAAACCTATAGTCACTCCGGACCATCTTAGGGTCGATTGCTCCAACAATCTCCCCCTTTTTGATGTTTGGCAATACGTTTAATTTAGGGAAAGCAAAACAGTAGTCAATGGCAAAAATAATGCAAAACAATGAATATGTAATGCATGCAAGGATCCTATTCCAAGTCATCCCACACCCAACCCTCCAAGTTAGGATTTTCACCACCTAACCCTCCAAGTTAGGATTTTCTACACCTAACCCTCCAAGTTAGGAATTTTTACCAAAACGGACTTTTTAAAGCTTCTCCCAAGCTCTCCCTACATTGCACTTACAAAGGCTTTTTAAGAACCTCTCCAAGGTCCCCCTTACGCCAAGAATGGAGCAGTCATGCTCCCCCTTAAACTCAACTCCCCCTAAACCTAGGGTTTCTTGCAAAGGTAAGTTTGGTTTCCCAACTTAAACCCAAACTTCTCCCCCTTTGCCATACATCAAAAAGACCCCAATAAAACCCAATTATTGGTTCTTTTAATCCCTAATGGTCCTAAACACAGTGTACTAACCACCCATACACTTGTTTCTTATCATTTGGATCCCAAACCAGCTGTTGATACCCAAATCAGCTCTGGACAGTCGACTGCCCTCAGGGCAGTCGACTGATACTATGAATATCAGACTTTTCTGGCCAAATTCAGAATTGCACTAGAAATTCCACACTTCTCCAAAAATTCCCAAATTTCTTAGAGAACTTTGTGGTACCCATACCTACTTAGGAAAAATACACTTCACCATGTATCTATCACCGTTCCCAAGTTGGACACAAAACCCTAACATTTTTCTATGAAAATTAAGGCACCTAGGAGGCAACCTCCCCCTTAACCCATGCCTTCTCTCAATTTTCAATTTTCAATTTTCTTAGGTGAAGTTCTACCCAACATAACACCATAGATTCAAATTAGGTTCTACCCAACCTAACAATCAAGTTCTTCTCCCTTGGCCACCATTAAAGGATTGCTCCCAAGCAACCTTATCCCTAGTGCTAAAAAGAACTCATCAACACTTAGAAAACGCTGAAGGTTTGCAAGCACATTTGCTAGGATATGCCCTATCCTAGAAAAATATGGTTTGATTTAGATTATCAAATGTGCTTGACTTTGGTACAATCCTCTAATTTCCTTAAGGAATCGGCATTTCGTATCAATTTTCAAATGTATCTCTAATTCCATGTGTTTGTCAAAGCTAACCACTATAAATTTATACAAGGAATTGCCCTTAACTCTTTCTTTTCAATATCCTCAAATATTTCCCTTTTTATCTCCTAATCCTAGGCATATGTGGGAAACTTCCATTCATCAAGAGTTGATTATCCAATATCATCCAATATTAGTCTATGAGTCATATAATACTAATCCATAAAATCTCTCAAGATACCATGATACTTTCCTATGTTTCTAACTTTGCAACTTCTTATCACCTAATAGGCCCTTTTTGCAAACTCTCACTGATCAGTCGACTGCCCATATGACAATCGACTCCCAAATCGAATAGTGAGTTTTTGGGCTGAGACCAGTCGACTGCCTCTAGGGCAGTCGACTGATACCTGAATTTTAGGTTTTTCAGCCTAGTTTCAGTAATGCCTAAATAATTCTACAAATTTCCGAAAAATCTAAAATTTTGCAGGGAGATTTGTGAAGCCTATATCTACTTGGAAAAAATACGTTTCCAAACAAATGTACTCCGGATCCCAAGATTGGCACGAAACTCATCTTTCTCCTAAAGTGTATCATTTAAACCTTGTCCAAAGGTTCTAATTTCAACCTCACTTTGATGCCTCTTCCATACTCAACCACACAACATTCCTAGCACCAAATTATATGGTATTTACACTTTTAAACCAATTTCTCTCAAATATACTCCAATTTTCATATTTTTCTCCCTAAATCCCTTTTTTTTAATGTGCCAAAACCTATGATTAAAACTTACCCAAGTCTTCCAATCCCTCTTGGCACATTTCACCTAATTTCTTGGGAGAAACACTTTTGAGATCCATCTACCATGGACCCTAAAGGCTCCTAGAGCTCCCCCTTGAGCTCTGAGCCTTAGCCATCTCCCTAGGTGACTCAATCCATACTAGACCACACCGGTGTGCCCCCGGTGACTCTTGGCCTACAAAATGGACCTTCTTAACCTTGGATACTTTGTCGTTGCTTAAGTCACTCATTTTCCCTTTGTATGGCACCCCCTTGCCATCCTTAGACTTCTCCTTCTTGCCATGATCATATGTCTTCCCAGCATATTTCTTTTTGTTGGCCTTGGAGACTCTAGATCGGTAACCCAAACCCGATCTATCATAGTTGGGTTTTAAGCTACCCAACACCATGTCTAAGCCCTTAGATCCAACCGTGAATCTTTCTAGGGCCTTTTCTAATGTATCAAGTCTTGCCCTCAAGACTTGATTTTCCCTTACCAAGACCCTAACTTTGGTTTCCATAGATCCACTTTGGACATTCCTAGGCCTACCCTCCTTTCTAGGCATATTCCTCCCCTTTTTGGGATTAGTGTCATGATCCTTAGGTACAAAGGTCCTAGGTTGATCATGATGCATGCTTTTCCTAGGGTTATGATCTACCTTGTTAACCCTAGTCCTATCATTATATTTAAATCCGAAATTGTGCTCCATTAAGCAATTTTCATCAATCCTAGCATGCATGGATGAATGATTAACATGATTTTTATCATGCATACAAAAATTTGAATTTGAATTAAATCTTGGCTTAAGGTTAGAAGTTACCTTCCTTACCTTTGGAGTCCCTCCTTGATGTGGGATTCTTCTCTTCTTTTTTTCTTCTTTCTCCCATCTCCTCAAGTGCTCCATTTTCTTTAGCTCACTTTTCTTTGGGCACTTGGTGTGGTAGTGCCCTATTTCTCCACATGTGAAATATCTAATCTCCTTTTTCTTTTCTTGGGCTCCTCCAATCCTACAACCCACGTTAGATTTAAATCGAATGGACTCGGGTTTAGATTTTACCTCCTTCTTACCTTTTGGGCACTTGTCCTTGTAGTGCCCCTTTTCGTTGCAACCAAAGCATGTGATGTGCTCCTTCGATTTAGCTTTGGTGGAGGTGGAGACTAGGTTGACTTCTTCAACCTTGGATGATGTAGATTCTTCTTCTTGATCTGACATCGAATTGGGTCTCTCCTCCCCCTCAATCCTTGAGGTGGAGACCTCTTCCTCTTCTTCTCTTGAGGAGGTTAATGATCTTTCACTTAATTCCTCCTTCTCACTTGAAGAGGTTGACACTTCCTTTTCTTCTTCTTCTTCTTGACCACTTTGACTTTTCTCCTTGAGCTCTTGAGCATGTGTAGGACTTTCATGATACTCTTTCACTTTACTCCATAATTCACATGCACTTTGATACTCCCCTACACCATTTAACACATTAGTAGGCAAAATATTGATTAATACATCTATTACCTTTTTATTTGCCCGAAATTGTTTTTGTTGCTCTTTGTCCCAATATCTAGGATGAAGCTTCTTCCCGTGCTTGTCCTTTGGAACTTCGAAGGGGTCTTCAAGCGCGATTCGGCATGCCCAATCCATTCCGAACCACATCTCGATCCTCGCCCGCCAATAGTTGAAATCCTCGTGGTCGTAGGCCGGCGAAGTGTAGATGTCATCTCCTAGCAGACCATCTCCTTCCATTTTCCTCTAGCGTGTGCTCCCTCGGCGGTTAGTCCGATCAAGAGCGGTCCTTCGCTCTGATACCAACTGTAGGATCGATCGTGTCCGCTAGAGGGGGGGGTGAATAGCGTTTCTTTGGCTTGTTCTTCCTACGTTGTTAGTATGCGCAGCGGAAACAATAATATTAAACAATAACAACGAAGAATTCACTGCTAACAAACCTATTTACTTGGTATCCACCCCGGCCGGGTGACTAATCCAAGAATCCGTCGATGGATCACTCCCCGGATAACCTCCGGCTAGCTCTCGTCGCTCCTTGTGGGTGGAGAAACCTCACCACAACACCGTTGACAACCTTGAGCCCAAAGACTACTAACTTGCCTTTAACCAAGACAAGTTTCATCAAGTAACTCAGCCACCACGAAGTCCTCTTTAAATAGGACTCGGGGCTGATTTCTCGCTACCAGCCGACTGCCCCCAGGGCAGTCGACTGGTGCCAGCCAAATTCGACCGTTGACACTCCCAACGTTCGAATTTGCCAGCTCACTAGCCACCTACCAGTCGACTGCCCCCAGGGCAGTCGACTGGTCCCTAGCTGAATCCCTTCCCGAGTACATTCACACAACACTAGACCCTCACGACTCGACTGACTCCTCCTCCGCAGCCTCGACTGTTGCTTTCGCGCCCTCTTCATCTTCGGCTCCCGTCCCTCGGATGCACGCAAGCCTCCAGCTTGCCTCCATGCCATCCTTCACGCATACCTCGAAGTCCGCGCCCATCAGGTCATCGTCCCTGCTCTCCAAGGTCCCTCGGATGCGCATGCAAGCCTCTAGCTTGCCTCCATGCTATCCTTCACCGTACTGAGGCCGTCCAGTCAAGTCCATATGTGTAACCTGTACAACCTGTACACTCAACATACACATATAAGTACACAAGAGAAAACCAAACTTAAACCCTTTGCCCAAACAATAAAACCTATGGTCACTCCGGACCATCTTAGGGTCGATTGCTCCAACATTCGGTGCCCAGCCCCTTGCCAGGACTTGTGCCCAGTCCTCGACCAGGACTTCTTTGCCCAACTTCCGGTCAGGTCTTCTTGCCCAGTCCTTGACCAGGACTTCTTTGCCATGCCCTTTACCAGGACTTCTTGCCAAGTGTACCTAGGGCTTCTTCCTGCACAGTCAGTGAACATATTAGACAACAATAACATCTTAACTTCTGAACCCTTTCCCATTATCAAAACTCAGGTTTGACTTAGGTGCTGCCTGCACTAATAATCTCCCCCTTTTTGATTTATGGCAACCCCGTTCAAAAAGTTAAGTTAAACAAATAGGTAAAGTACCAGTTTTAATTTCCTCCCACTGGAAGAAATCTCCCCCTGAGTTTTTCAAAAATTCGTGGGGTTTTTGAATAAGTTTCTAAGTCTTTGTTTCTAAAATTGAAAAGTTTTTCAGGTTTTCAATACTTAGAAAATTTCAAAAAAAATTTAAGTTAGAAAAATTTTCAAAATATTTTGAGTTGGGCACTTAGAAAATTTTTCAACACATCTAGCTTTTAGCACTTAGAAAATTTTCAGGAGAATTTTGAAATTAACACTTAGAAAATTTTCCACCAAAAAAAATTTAGAGTAAGTACATAAAATTTTTGTCACCAATTTTAAGTTAAGTACTTAAAATCATTTTCAAAACACTTTGTTTTTGTTCTTTAGAAAATTTTCTAAATTGCTTTTGAATTTGTTAACAGTTAGAAAATTTTCAAGCAGTTTTAACACTTTGAAAAAAAATTTGCCAAGCAAAATTTTGAATTTATAACTTAGAAAAATTTTCAGAAAATTTTTTACATTAAGTACTTAGAATATTAACTTTCAGAAGGAACTTAAGTACTTAAAGAACTTTACTTTTTGAAAAAAGAGATAAAAGTTTTGAAAATTTTAATTAGAAGAAAATTTTAAATTTTACAACCCCTTTTTTTCTCTCCTTTCCAATCTCTCCCCCTTTGCCATATATTAAAAAAAATATAACAAAAACTGAGTAATAAAAGTAAGGTGCTCTATTGAACCAATTCTAAGTGTAAACTGGACCAAATCAATTTAACTTTTCTCTTTCGGGTCATGTCTAACCCAGTTAGCTACTTACTAACTGCTATAAACAGTAGCTTTCGCTAGGGTTAGTCAAGTTAAGTGTTCTGATCAAGTTAGATTTTCTAAGCTTGACACTTAACCTGATTACTATTTAATTGGTATTTATTGCCCCAATTATTGCAGATGCACTGACTTAAAGCATCTTGAATCAAGGCATAGACCTAAGCATCTCAACCCAGTCTAGGTTATCAATCAAAAATACCCTAAGGTGCTTGTGAGATGCTGACTTCTAGATCTATAGGTGCATGCAGTTCTAGGGTTAGGGCCTAAGCTAAGTCCATTTACGAAAAAAACCTAGTTTTGAAGGGGGTATGTTTTGAAAAAAAACTACGTCGCAAAATTAATTAATAAAAACAATTTTTCAAATGAAATAAGATAAGAAATAAAACAATTTTTTTTTAAACATAAATGGAGCAGTCCTATTCTACCAAGCATAACCCTAACTTAGTAACTGATAAAAGGTAGATAACTCATCAAGTAAACAGCTAGCAACTAGATACGATAAGTGCGTAGAAGTCAACTGGTCGAAGCAAGGACCAGCACAGTCAAACATGAGTCAAACATCAGTCAATAGTACAATAAGGCAGCTGAAATCATCTGGAGTCTAAGAGGAGGGGCCCGGAATTTCGGACGCCTTGGGAGGAGAAGAGTTAGGGATGAGACTTTGTTATGGGGTGGCAAATGAAGGGAGCTTCGGTGGGTTTATATAGAGGTTGGCCGGGTGCCCGGGAGGCCTCGGGCGCCTGGTTCAGGTGTAAGCTGCCTTTGGCAGCTTTTTCTGCCTTGACGTTGTCCTTGGGGGCGCCCGTGAGGACTCGGGCGCCTGCAGTCAGCTGTCATTCGTGGCAGCTTTTACTGCCTTGAATTGATATAAAGGCCTAGGCGCCCGATAGGTCACGGGCGCCCGGGTTGGCTGGGTAGATTTGACAGCTTTTGCTGTTTTGGTCAAAGAGAAAGTTGAGGGCGCCCGAGCTGACCATGGTTTGACTATTGACCAGTTTGACTATTTGACCAGGTTTGACAATTTTGACCTGGTTTGACTCTATTGACCAACCAACAATCAAGTCAATTCAGCTCTAAATTCAATGTTTTTACTTGCCAAAAGTACAGAAACCAGATTTTGAGTTAAGTTAAGTCCTAACCATCTCACCCAGTATATAGTTATCAATCACGTTAACCTTATAGATTTTGTGAGACAGGTTTTAATAGAAGTAAAGATTTTATTTTAAAAAAACCATGATAAATTTTGAAAAGTTAAATTAATTTTGAAAAATCACTTGAATTTATTTTTGAAAAAATGGTTGAATCTAAGATTAATTGAAATCTGTGTTAGATTCAAATCTGACAATAGTAAAATGAATTTGGTTTTCAATAATTGGCTTCCAGGTCTTGGCGAGACACTAGGCCTTCTTTGGCCGTAGCCTTATTGGATCATCAACCATTTCCTTGACAAAGTCTTTTATTGAAAATCCATCTTCAAGTTACTTCTTGAAAGATTTTGGTCTAACTAGTTTGGGTCTTGGATCGGTAGCTTCGGCTAGTTCCGCCAAAATGGCTTCCCTAACGTACTATCATCTCACCTCCACCCAATACTATGTTATTCAAATTTCAGTTAATCATTTTAGTCCTTAAACTAACCAGTCCTAGGTCTAAGCATGATAATTTGCAGAAAATAAATAAACAAGCATGCATGCAATTTTAAAATAAGAAAAGAATTTATCTAACTATAAAAATTATTTTTATGTTGGCTCCCCCTGGACTAAAGTCACGGTAATGATTAGGCAAGATATGAATCTTATCCTTGGGGATCGAATACTGGTTTGGTCCAGCTTGGTTGTTTAGGCAAAGTTTGGGTACCCATGCCTGAACTTTGGGCCTAGATTGGTTCAATACAGCATAGTATGACCTTTGTCTAGACTTGGTTCGATACCCTAACCCGGATCGATTTAGAACAGACTTCTGTTTTCCAAGGATCATGTCAAGACCCTTGGAACCCGAAATGAATCATTCTAAAGCTGCTCTAAGGTCCTTGACTTGAGTTTTCAAGGAGGAGTTCTCTTTCTCAAGCTTTTCAACTTGAGTAGAGGTTCCTTCTTGAACCGTCTCGGTCTAAGATCTAGAGTCAGCTCCCTCTTTCAGGAGTTTTACTTCCTGTCGAAGGGACTCGACTCGGATTTTGGCATTCGCCAAGTTACTAGATAGGTAAGCAATTAACTCTGCTAATTCGACTATAGAATAACCACTTACAGTTATTTCGCCGTCCTCCAAAATCGTGAGCTTTCCGTTGTGCGGCTCCGATTCTGATCTGGTGTCGATGTCTTCCGAAGCAGTCAAGGAGAGCAGGTTCGATTGTGGGGTTGTAACGACCCGACTTCTGGTACAAAGCTTTAAGGTGGATCGCTACTACTAACTGGCTGACTGATTAATAATCATTGTTTTCCAGATGCTAAACTAACTGGGGGAATTTTAAAAAAACTAATTTCGCTATTTACTGAACTAACAATTCATAATCATGTTGAAAGTACTAACCAGCCAAAATAAAACAAAAACTTTAATTTTATTAGCTTGGCAGGATTTGATCCCTCAACCTCTGCATTGCATGGCTAAAGCACTAACCAGCTGCTCTACAAAATCTTTGTTTTACACAGTACCAGTCGACTGTTATATATGCCAGTCGACTGGTCGGGCCACAGAATGTTTCTGTGCCCGACACCAGTCGACTGGTGTTTTCCCAGTCGATTGGTAGCTCTGAAATTCCAGCTTTCAGATTTTCAGAACTTATCAAACTTGAGCTACAATGTACCAAAATCATATCTAATAAGCATAATGACATAAATAAAGTTCCACAACTATTCTAGGGCATTTATTACATGTTTTTGGAGGGTTTCTAGCATGTATAGCAACTTAGAAATCACAAAAATAACATGTAGAAGCATAACATGAATGTGCCAAGTTCGTATCAACTTCTTATTGAAACTATTCAGTATTCCTATCTAAAGGCATCCTTAGCTACTACATGTCATTCTATATGGTGCATTAATCTTAGAACAAGCATATCTTATGTATTTAGCATGTGGATCAAAAGTATCAAGTTCTTACCCCTAAAGCTTAAGCATGGATCTAAATCACCATATTACAAGTAGTAACTCATATCCTTCAATATCCACTAAATAAATATTAAATCAGGTAAATAAACCACTTTAGGTACACTAGGCACCACAATTAAAGAGTCTAAACAAGTTCATACATAGTTCTCATAATATATTGCAGAATGAGTAAAGAAGCATAAAAAAGATTATTTCTATGCTTTGCAAGTTCCAAAGACTTTTATTCCAACTCCACCATCACACACACTTTGCATCAAGCCCGCCGCCTCCGCTACTAGTGCTTTCCTTTACCTGTATCTGCAGTATAAGGAAATGCAAACTAATAAGCATAAAGCTTAGTAAATACCATCTAGCCTCACAAAACTATAAAATCTTGGATTATGCTTTTCAAAACATGCTATGCAAATACATGCTCATGTTCATAAATAATCATGTTATGCTCATGCTAAAATACATGTCATAAAATGTCATGGCAAATAACTGAGACATGACATATACTGAACTGAAGCTGAAAACTACGCTATAGCATGGCATACATATCTGAACTGAAACTGAAACCAACCAACATAAAACTAATTATTAAATTCACCACATACTAAAATGAATTTCTGAAAACTAAGTACATATAGTAGGTGAAAGTAATAATCAACTGCTGTGGGCCCGGCAATGTACCAACTGTGCGCGCATCCCTAATAAATCCGAGGTAGCAAATCCCGAATCCATTAGGGTTCTACTAGGTTATCTGAACCTAGGGGCAACTAAGGAGCCCATCCCATACTAGGTTATCTGAACCTAGGGGCAACTTGGAGCCCATCCCTGGACCGAAGTCCGGTACAATGCCAACTGAAAATAAAATAGTTCTTTTATACTTTTCTTTTTCTCTTCTGATATTTGCTTTTACTAGGTTATCTAAACCTAGGGGCAACTAGGAGCCCATCCCGTTGGACCTTGGTCCCAATCATAAACTGAAGAATGAATTTCTATTCTTTAATGCTTTCTATAGCATTAACTGAACTGAACAATTTAACAAACACCTAACGTGCTCCTTGACCCAAAACTGAAAGGTAATACAACGTGCTTGTTCATAATTTACGATTTCTAATCGTAAAACATACATACAAGGAAATAAAGCATACGAAAAATCAACCGAAACTTCTTATACTGCAGGTGAGGGATACTTACATCCTCCGCTAGGTTTTCTTACGAATAAAATCTGAAATTCCTGAGGGAACGTCGAACTACAACGTTCTTCTTGCTTCTTGGCGTTCTCCTCACGTCTACGAGGGTCCCTGTAGAGAATAAGGCCTCTTGAGACCTTCCCTTTGCTTTTCCTTTGTCTTGGGCGGCAAGAGAAGAGGAGGAGAGGAAGAAAATCGCGAGAGGGAGAGAGAGAGAGTCGACGGTGAGAAGATGTGAGGAAAAGAATGAATATAAAAACCCTAAGTTCCCCTTTTATACTTACGGAAAAATTTAACAAACTTTACCTTATTTATCCTTCCCTCTATTCTATTTTAATGAAAAAAGATTAGCTCACTTGGTATGTTTATTCTCTTCTCAAAGTACAGGTCTAGGGTTCAAATCCCACTTAAATTTTTTTACTGCGCATTCTATTTTTATTCATTTTTGACTTATTTGTCCATGGAAAAATTCTATAAAAATATCCATAAATTCAGAATTAATTCTAGGATATTTCTAAAATTATGTTTGAGAATTTTCGGGCGTTACAATCCCCCATACCTTATAAATAGTTCGTCCTCGAACTTAAAACAACTCTGGGTATTTCTGCCTCATGCTGTCCTCTGGTTCCCATGTTGCCTCCTCTACTCTGTGATTTTGCCATATGACTTTCACTAATGGTACCTCCTTGTTTCGCAATTTCTTAACTGCTCGGTCTATTATCTGAATAGGCCGACTATCATAACTGAGATCTTCGTGAACTTGTACCGTCTGTGGCTCTATCACCTGGGTGGCATCTGGGATATGCTTCTTCAGCATGGAAACATGAAATACATTGTGGATAGCTGACATCTCCGGAGGTAGCTCTAACTCATAAGCCACTTTGCCAACTCTTCTAGTGATGGGGTATGATCCTACATATCTGGGACTTAGCTTGCCCTTCTTCCCAAAACGCATTACTCCCTTCATGGGAGCCACTCTGAGGAACACTGAATCCCCAACTTCATAGTCTAATGGTTGTGCCGTGTATCAGCATAGCTCTTCTGGCGACTTTGAGCTGTTTCTATTCTCTGGCGGATCTGCTGTATGGCTACGATGGTATCATCTATAAGATATGTCTGTAGGCCTAACTCTTGCCTCTCACCACCCTCGTACCAGCAGATAGGAGATCTACACCTCCGCCCATATAAAACCTCATAGGGTGTCATGCCGATAGTGGCCTGATAACTATTGTTGTAGGCGAATTCTGCTAAGCACAGGTATCTGCACCAACTACCCTTGAAATCTAGAGCACAAGCTCTGAGCATATCTTCTAGTACTTGATTAACTCTCTCTGTCTGACCATCTGTCTGAGGATGGAAAGCTGTGCTAAACTTCAGTTTGGTGCCTAGTGCTGTCTGTACGCACTCCCAGAAGTGTGAAGTGAACCTACTGTCCCTATCTGAGATGATAGTCCTAGGGACCCCATGTAGTCTGACGATCTCCTTGAGGTATAACTGAGCTAGATGTTCCATGGAATAAGAGATCCTGATAGCTAGGAAGTGGGCAGACTTAGTCAATCTGTCTACTATTACCCAGATTGCATCATATCCATTCGTTGTTCTGGGTAGTCCCACTATAAAATCCATGGAAATATCTTCCCATTTCCATTCTGGAATCTGAATAGGCTGCAGAACTCCACCTGGTCTCTGATGTTCTGCCTTGACTCTTTGGCATGTCAGACAGGTACTGACATATCTGGCGATGTCTCTCTTCATCCCAGGCCACCAAAAACGTCCCCTAAGGTCTTGGTACATTTTGGTGGAACCAGGATGCATTGCATAAGGAGATCTATGTGCGTCCTCTAGGATCTTCCTTCGGAGCTCTTCTTGGTTCGGAACACATAAGCAGTCACCATAGTACAGTGTCCCATTATCTAATAGGCGAAATTCTCCATTTTTGGCTTCTGCTATCCCCTGCTTGATTTTCTGAAGGTCAGGATCTTGATCCTGTGCTGTCTGGATGTCTTCAATAAGGGTTGACACTAATGTCAAAGTGGAGAGCTGCCCAACTAAAATTTCCAGTCCGAACTCTGATAACTCTTTTCGAAGGGGCTGTGACATCGTGGACAAAGCTAGTAGGGTGGCACTAGATTTTCTGCTAAGTGCATCTGCCACCTTATTAGCTTTACCTGGATGGTAGAGGATGTCAATGTCATAATCCTTGACTAGCTTAAGCCACCTGCGTTGTCTCATGTTCAGATTCTTCTGAGTAAAGAAATACTTTAGACTCTGATGATCTGTGAAAATCCTACACTGAGCTCCGTATAAGTAATGCCTCCAAATCTTAAGAGCAAACACTACTGCAGCTAGCTCAAGGTCATGGGTAGGGTAATTCTTCTCATAATCCTTGAGTTGTCTAGAGGCATAGGCAATAACCTTGCCATTCTGCATCAGCACTGCTCCCAGTCCTAATTTGGAAGCATCACTATATATGTCAAAGCTGTCAGTGGTCTCTGGAAGAGTCAAGATGGGAGCACTAGTCAATCTTCTCTTTAATTCTATAAAACTGTTCTCGCAGTCCTCTGTCCACTGAAACCTTCTGCCTTTCTAGTAAGAGCTGTCAGTGGGGAGGCTATTCTGGAGAAATTCTCTACGAACTTCTTGTAGTAACCGGCTAGACCCAGAAAACTTCTGATCTCACTGGCATTCTTCGGTCTTATCCAGTTACTTACTACTTCTATTTTGCTGGGGTCTACCATCACCCCTTCCTTGGAGATGATGTGACCTAGAAAAGACACCTGATCGAGCTAGAATTCATATTTTGAGAATTTTGCATACAGCTGGCTCCGCTGAAGAATCTGCAATACTGTCCTGAGATGTTCAGCATGTTCCTCCTGAGTTCCTGAGTAGATAAGAATGTCATCAATGAAGACGATGACAAACTTATCTAAGTACTCCCTGAATACTCTGTTCATGAGGTCCATAAATGTCGCTGGAGCATTTGTGACCCCAAAAGGCATGACTACAAACTCGTAGTGCCCATATCTGGTTCTGAAAGCTGTCTTGGGAATATCACCCTCTCTGACTTCGACCTGGTGATAGCCGGATCTCAAATCTATCTTTGAGAAGACTGTGGATCCCTTTAGCTGATCGAACAAATCATCGATCCTGGGTAGAGGGTACCGGTTCTTGATGGTGACTTGATTCAAAGCTCGGTAATCTATACACAGGCGCATGGACCCGTCTTTCTTCTTCACGAACAACACTGGAGCTCCCCATGGTGAATGACTAGGGCGGATGAAGCCCTTGTCAAGTAACTCCTGTAGTTGCTCCTGAAGTTCTTTCAATTCTGCTGGAGCCATACGGTATGGTGCTTTTGAGATCGGATTTGTACCCGGAACAAGTTCGATCGCAAATTCAATCTCTCTGTCTGGTGCTAGGCCTGGTAGCTCATCAGGGAAAACTGCTGGGTAGTCGCATACCACTCGGACCTCTTCTAGCTTTTGGTCCTTCTCTTGCGTGGTATTGACTACATGTGCTAGAAATCCAGTACATCCTGTATTCAGCAGTTTCTGTGCTTTCATGGCTGAGAGAAATTTCCTGGCCTTCTTCTTCGGTTCTCCGATGTATTCAAACCGCTCTTCCGCCTCTGGTTGGAATACGACTTTCCTTTTTCGGCACTCTATGGAGGCACCGTACTTGATTAGGAAGTCCATTCCAAAAATGACATCATAATCAGTCATATCGAGCACTATTAGATCACCATAAAGCTCTCTGCCTGCTATATTGTTCAGGTAGTGCTTGGTGATCATAGCACTGCTAACTAGTTCTTCTGAGGTTTGCGGCCTATGGACGCCGCTAGCCACATTCAAAGCTATTTCTGGCCTTACCATTAGCCTGACTCGCTCTCGTTCAGTGCTGACCAGTTCAGGGCACAAGCGAGCCAGTCTGTTGAATCTCTTCACGACTTCCTCTACTGATAGGTTACCTTGAGGAAATTCAGTGAATTCATCATAATGCCGGTTAGTAACCTGCATATGAAAGAATTCTTCGAAGAACTCAGCTTCGAAGTTGGCCCACGTCATCTGATTTATGTCTCGCTTGGCCTTTACCCTTTCCCACCACATTCTAGCATCTCCTGCTAGGCAAAAGGAGACACACTTGACTTTCTCATGTTCTGGCCAGTCCAGAAGCTCCATGGTACTCTCCAGAGTTTTGAACCAGGCTTGTGCATCCCATGGTTCACTAATGCCTGAAAAGTTTTCTGGTTTGAGTTTCTGCCACTGAACTAGATATGCTTCTCTTCTAACCCCTACTGCTGGGGCTTCTGGTGCTATTGGTGGGATTGGTGCTCTAGGTGGAACCTCTGTCACTATTGGGGTTTCCACATTTGGTCCTAGCATAGCAGTAGGTGTGGTCTGCTGATTAGCTCTTAAAGTGGCTATCTCTTGCTGCTGCTCAGCTATCTGTCTCTCGAGCTGAGCCACTATCTCCACGAGATTAGGTGGAGTCACTATGTTAGTTGCCTCCTATTGAGGCTCAGTAGCTGGTGCCCTTCTAGTTGGGCATCCTCTAGCCATTATCTAAATAACAGAGGGCATACATATTTACTATAACTATATTAATGTGCCATGAGTTATAAACATGCTTCAGTTAAGTAGGAAATGAAAAAGCAAGAAAACATAAGTAATGTGAGAGATACTTTACTTGGAAGCTGCAGGTCTGATGCTGATGAGTGTGGGGAGGAAAGATGGAACTTGCTCTGATATCACTCTGTAACGATCGACTTCTGGTACTAAGCTTTAAGGCGGATCACTACTACTAACTGGCTGACTGATTAACTAATCATTGTTTTCCAGATGCTAAACCAACTAGGGGAATTTTTAAAAAACTAATTTCGCTATTTACTGAACTAACAATTCATAATCATGTTGAAAGTACTAACTAGCCAAAATAAAACAAAAACTTTAACTTTATTAGCTTGGCAGGATTTGCTCCCCCAACCTCTGCATTGCATGGCTAAAGCACTAACCAGCTGCTCTACAACACCTTTGTTTTACACAGTGCCAGTCGACTGCTATATATGCCAGTTGACTGGTCGGGCCACAGAATGTTTCTGTGCCCGACACTAGTCGACTGGTGTTTTCCCAGTTGACTGGTGTTTTCCCAGTCGACTGGTAGCTCTAAAATTCCAGCTTTCAGATTTCCAGAACTTATCAAACTTGAGCTACAATGTACCAAAATCATATCTAACAAGCATAATGACATAAATAAAGTTCCACAACTATTCTAGGGCATTTATTACATGTTTTTGGAGGGTTTCTAGCATGTATAACAACTTAGAAATCACAAAAACGACATGTAGAAGCATAACATGAATGTGCCAAGTTCGTATCAACTTCTTATTGAAACTATTCAGTATTCTTATCTAAAGGCATCCTTAGCTACTACATGTCATTCTATATGGTGCATTAATCTTAGAACAAGTATATCTTAAGTATTTAGCATGTGGATCAAAAGTATCAAGTTATTATCCCTAAAGCTTAAGCATGGATCTAAATCATCATATTACAAGTAGTAACTCATATCATTCAACATCCACTAAAAAAATATTAAATCAGGTAAATAAACCACTTTAGGTACACTAGGCACCACAATTATAGAGTCTAAACAAGTTCATACATAGTTCTCATAATATATTGCAGAATGACTAAAGAAGCATAAAAAGGATTATTTCTATGCTTTGCAAGTTCCGAAGACTTTTATTCCAACTCCACCATCACACATACTTTGTATCAAGCCCGCCGCCTCCGCTACTAGTGCTATCCTTTACCTGTATCTGCAGTATAAGGAAATGCAAACTAATAAGCATAAAGCTTAGTAAGTACCATCTAGCCTCACAAAACTATAAAATCTCGGATTATGCTTTTCAAAACATGCTATGCAAATACATGCTCATGTTCATAAATAATCATGTTATGCTCATGCTAAAATACATGTCATAAAATGTCATGGCAAATAACTGAGACATGACATATACTAAACTGAAGCTAAAAACTACGCTATAGCATGACATACATATCTGAACTGAAACTGAAACCAACTAACATAAAACTAATTATTAAATTCACCACATACTAAAATGAATTTCTGAAAACTAAGTATATATAGTAGGTGAAAGTAATAATCAACTGCTGTGAGCCCGGCAATGTACCAATTGTGCGCGCATCCCTAATAAATCTGAGGTAGCAAATCCCGAATCCATTAGGGTTCTACTAGGTTATCTGAACATAGGGGCAACTAGGAGCTCATCCCATACTAGGTTATCTGAACCTAGGGGCAACTTGGAGCCCATCCCTGGACCGAAGTCCGGTACAATGCCAACTAAAAATAAAATTGTTTTTTATACTTTTCTTTTTCTCTTCTGATTCTTGCTTTTACTAGGTTATCTAAACCTAGGGGCAACTAGGAGCCCATCCCGTTGGACCTTGGTCCCAATCATAAACTGAAGAAAGAATTTCTATTCTTTAATGCTTTCTATAGCATTAACTGAACTGAACAATTTAACAAACACCTAACGTGCTCCTTGACCCAAAACTGAAGGGTAATACAACGCTCTTGTTCATAATTTACGATTTCTAATCGTAAAACATACATACAAGGAAATAAAGCATACGAAAAACAACCGAAACTACTTATACTGTAGGTGAGGGATACTTACATCCTGCGCTAGGTTTTCTTACGAATAAAATTTGAAATTCCTGAGGGAACGTCGAACTACAACGTTCTTCTTGCTTCTTGGCGTTCTCCTCGCGTCTACGAGGGTCCCCATAGAGAATAGAGCCTCTTGAGACCTTCCCTTTGCTTTCCCTTTATCTTGGGCGGCAAGAGAAGAGGTGGAGAGGAAGAAAATCGCGAGAGGGAGAGAGAGAGAGTCGGCGGTGAGAAGATGTGAGGAAAAGAATGAATATAAAAACCCTAAGTTCCCCTTTTATACTTACGGAAAAATTTAACTAACTTTACCTTATTTATCCTTCCCTCTAGCTCACTTGGTATGTTATTCTCTTCTCAAAGTACAGGTCTAGGGTTCAAATCCCACTTAAATTTTTTTACTGCGCATTCTATTTTTATTCATTTTTGCCTTATTTGTCCATGGAAAAATTCTATAAAAATATCCATAAATTCAGAATTAATTCTAGGATATTTCTAAAATTATGTTTGAGAATTTTCGGGCGTTACAATCCCCCATACCTTATAAAAAGTTCGTCCTCGAACTTAAAACAACTCTGGGTATTTCTGCCTCATGCTGTCCTCTGGTTCCCATGTTGCCTCTTCTACTCTGTGATTTTGCCATATGACTTTCACTAATGGTACCTCCTTGTTTCGCAATTTCTTAACTGCTCGGTCTATTATCTGAATAGGCCGACTATCATAACTGAGATCTTCGTGAACTTGTACCGTCTGTGGCTCTATCACCTGGGTGGCATCTGGGATATGCTTCTTCAGCATGGAAACATGAAATACATTGTGGATAGCTGACATCTCCGGAGGTAGCTCTAACTCATAAGCCACTTTGCCAACTCTTCTAGTGATGGGGTATGGTCCTACATATCTGGGACTTAGCTTGCCCTTCTTCCCAAAACGCATTACTCCCTTCATGGGAGCCACTCTGAGGAACACTGAATCCCAACTTCAAAGTCTAATGGTCTGTGCCGTGTATCAGCATAGCTCTTCTGGCGGCTTTGAGCTGTTTCTATTCTCTGGCGGATCTGCTGTATGGCTACGTGGTATCATCTATAAGATATGTCTGTAGGCCTAACTCTTGCCTCTCACCACCCTCGTACCAGCAGATAGGAGATCTACACCTCCGCCCATATAAAACCTCATAGGGTGTCATGCCGATAGTGGCCTGATAACTATTGTTGTAGGCGAATTCTGCTAAGCACAGGTATCTGCACCAACTACCCTTGAAATCTAGAGCACAAGCTCTGAGCATATCTTCTAGTACTTGATTAACTCTCTCTGTCTGACCATCTGTCTGAGGATGGAAAGCTGTGCTAAACTTCAGTTTGGTGCCTAGTGCTGTCTGTACGCACTCCCAGAAGTGTGAAGTGAACCTACTGTCCCTATCTGAGATGATAGTCCTAGGGACCCCATGTAGTCTGACGATCTCCTTGAGGTATAACTGAGCTAGATGTTCAATGGAATAAGAGATCCTGATAGCTAGGAAGTGGGCAGACTTAGTCAATCTGTCTACTATTACCCAGATTGCATCATATCCATTCGTTGTTCTGGGTAGTCCCACTATAAAATCCATGGAAATATCTTCCCATTTCCATTCTGGAATCTGAATAGGCTGCAGAACTCCACCTGGTCTCTGATGTTCTGCCTTGACTCTTTGGCATGTCAGACAGGTACTGACATATCTGGCGATGTCTCTCTTCATCCCAGGCCACCAAAAACGTCCCCTAAGGTCTTGGTACATTTTGGTGGAACCAGGATGCATTGCATAAGGAGATCTATGTGCGTCCTCTAGGATCATCCTTCGGAGCTCTTCTTGGTTCGGAACACATAAGCAGTCACCATAGTACAGTGTCCCATTATCTAATAGGCGAAATTCTCCATTTTTGGCTTCTGCTATCCCCTGCTTGATTTTCTGAAGGTCAGGATCTTGATCCTGTGCTGTCTGGATGTCTTCAATAAGGGTTGACACTAATGTCAAAGTGGAGAGCTGCCCAACTAAAATTTCCAGTCCGAACTCTGATAACTCTTTTCGAAGGGGCTGTGACATCGTGGACAAAGCTAGCAGGGTGGCACTAGATTTTCTGCTAAGTGCATCTGCCACCTTATTAGCTTTACCTGGATGGTAGAGGATGTCAATGTCATAATCCTTGACTAGCTTAAGCCACCTGCGTTGTCTCATGTTCAGATTCTTCTGAGTAAAGAAATACTTTAGACTCTGATGATCTGTGAAAATCCTACACTGAGCTCCGTATAAGTAATGCCTCCAAATCTTAAGAGCAAACACTACTGCAGCTAGCTCAAGGTCATGGGTAGGGTAATTCTTCTCATAATCCTTGAGTTGTCTAGAGGCATAGGCAATAACCTTGCCATTCTGCATCAGCACTGCTCCCAGTCCTAATTTGGAAGCATCACTATATATGTCAAAGCTGTCAGTGGTCTCTGGAAGAGTCAAGATGGGAGCACTAGTCAATCTTCTCTTTAATTCTATAAAACTGTTCTCGCAGTCCTCTGTCCACTGAAACCTTCTGCCCTTTCTAGTAAGAGCTGTCAGTGGGGAGGCTATTCTGGAGAAATTCTCTACGAACTTCTTGTAGTAACCGGCTAGACCCAGAAAACTTCTGATCTCACTGGCATTCTTCGGTCTTATCCAGTTACTTACTACTTCTATTTTGCTGGGGTCTACCATCACCCCTTCCTTGGAGATGATGTGACCTAGAAAAGACACCTGATCGAGCTAGAATTCATATTTTGAGAATTTTGCATACAGCTGGCTCCGCTGAAGAATCTGCAATACTGTCCTGAGATGTTCAGCATGTTCCTCCTGAGTTCCTGAGTAGATAAGAATGTCATCAATGAAGACGATGACAAACTTATCTAAGTACTCCCTGAATACTCTGTTCATGAGGTCCATAAATGTCGCTGGAGCATTTGTGACCCCAAAAGGCATGACTACAAACTCGTAGTGCCCATATCTGGTTCTGAAAGCTATCTTGGGAATATCACCCTCTCTGACTTCGACCTGGTGATAGCCGGATCTCAAATCTATCTTTGAGAAGACTGTGGATCCCTTTAGCTGATCGAACAAATCATCGATCCTGGGTAGAGGGTACCGGTTCTTGATGGTGACTTGATTCAAAGCTCGGTAATCTATACACAGGCGCATGGACCCGTCTTTCTTCTTCACGAACAACACTGGAGCTCCCCATGGTGAATGACTAGGGCGGATGAATCCCTTGTCAAGTAACTCCTGTAGTTGCTCCTGAAGTTCTTTCAATTCTGCTGGAGCCATATGGTATGGTGCTTTTGAGATCGGATTTGTATCCGGAACAAGTTCGATCGCAAATTCAATCTCTCTGTCTGGTGCTAGGCCTGGTAGCTCATCAGGGAAAACTGCTGGGTAGTCGCATACCACTCGGACCTCTTCTAGCTTTTGGTCCTTCTCTTGCGTGGTATTGACTACATGTGCTAGAAATCCAGTACATCCTGTATTCAGCAGTTTCTGTGCTTTCATGGCTGAGAGAAATTTCCTGGCCTTCTTCTTCGGTTCTCCGATGTATTCAAACCGCTCTTCCGCCTCTGGTTGGAATACGACTTTCCTTTTTCGGCACTCTATGGAGGCACCGTACTTGATTAGGAAGTTCATTCCAAAAATGACATCATAATCAGTCATATCGAGCACTATTAGATCACCATAAAGCTCTCTGCCTGCTATATTGTTCAGGTAGTGCTTGGTGATCATAGCACTGCTAACTAGTTCTTCTGAGGTTTGCGGCCTATGGACGCCGCTAGCCACATTCAAAGCTATTTCTGGCCTTACCATTAGCCTGACTCGCTCTCGTTCAGTGCTGACCAGTTCAGGGCACAAGCGAGCCAGTCTGTTGAATCTCTTCACGACTTCCTCTACTGATAGGTTACCTTGAGGAAATTCAGTGAATTCATCATAATGCCGGTTAGTAACCTGCATATGAAAGAATTCTTCGAAGAACTCAGCTTCGAAGTTGGCCCACGTCATCTGATTTATGTCTCGCTTGGCCTTTACCCTTTCCCACCACATTCTAGCATCTCCTGCTAGGCAAAAGGAGACACACTTGACTTTCTCATGTTCTGGCCAGTCCAGAAGCTCCATGGTACTCTCCAGAGTTTTGAACCAGGCTTGTGCATCCCATGGTTCACTAATGCCTGAAAAGTTTTCTGGTTTGAGTTTCTGCCACTGAACTAGATATGCTTCTCTTCTAACCCCTACTGCTGGGGCTTCTGGTGCTATTGGTGGGATTGGTGCTCTAGGTGGAACCTCTGTCACTATTGGGGTTTCCACATTTGGTCCTAGCATAGCAGTAGGTGTGGTCTGCTGATTAGCTCTTAAAGTGGCTATCTCTTGCTGCTGCTCAGCTATCTGTCTCTCGAGCTGAGCCACTATCTCCACGAGATTAGGTGGAGTCACTATGTTAGTTGCCTCCTATTGAGGCTCAGTAGCTGGTGCCCTTCTAGTTGGGCATCCTCTAGCCATTATCTAAATAACAGAGGGCATACATATTTACTATAACTATATTAATGTGCCATGAGTTATAAACATGCTTCAGTTAAGTAGGAAATGAAAAAGCAAGAAAACATAAGTAATGTGAGAGATACTTTACTTGGAAGCTGCAGGTCTGATGCTGATGAGTGTGGGGAGGAAAGATGGAACTTGCTCTGATATCACTCTGTAACGATCGACTTCTGGTACTAAGCTTTAAGGCGGATCACTACTACTAACTGGCTGACTGATTAACTAATCATTGTTTTCCAGATGCTAAACCAACTAGGGGAATTTTTAAAAAACTAATTTCGCTATTTACTGAACTAACAATTCATAATCATGTTGAAAGTACTAACTAGCCAAAATAAAACAAAAACTTTAACTTTATTAGCTTGGCAGGATTTGCTCCCCCAACCTCTGCATTGCATGGCTAAAGCACTAACCAGCTGCTCTACAACACCTTTGTTTTACACAGTGCCAGTCGACTGCTATATATGCCAGTTGACTGGTCGGGCCACAGAATGTTTCTGTGCCCGACACTAGTCGACTGGTGTTTTCCCAGTTGACTGGTGTTTTCCCAGTCGACTGGTAGCTCTAAAATTCCAGCTTTCAGATTTCCAGAACTTATCAAACTTGAGCTACAATGTACCAAAATCATATCTAACAAGCATAATGACATAAATAAAGTTCCACAACTATTCTAGGGCATTTATTACATGTTTTTGGAGGGTTTCTAGCATGTATAACAACTTAGAAATCACAAAAACGACATGTAGAAGCATAACATGAATGTGCCAAGTTCGTATCAACTTCTTATTGAAACTATTCAGTATTCTTATCTAAAGGCATCCTTAGCTACTACATGTCATTCTATATGGTGCATTAATCTTAGAACAAGTATATCTTAAGTATTTAGCATGTGGATCAAAAGTATCAAGTTATTATCCCTAAAGCTTAAGCATGGATCTAAATCATCATATTACAAGTAGTAACTCATATCATTCAACATCCACTAAAAAAATATTAAATCAGGTAAATAAACCACTTTAGGTACACTAGGCACCACAATTATAGAGTCTAAACAAGTTCATACATAGTTCTCATAATATATTGCAGAATGACTAAAGAAGCATAAAAAGGATTATTTCTATGCTTTGCAAGTTCCGAAGACTTTTATTCCAACTCCACCATCACACATACTTTGTATCAAGCCCGCCGCCTCCGCTACTAGTGCTATCCTTTACCTGTATCTGCAGTATAAGGAAATGCAAACTAATAAGCATAAAGCTTAGTAAGTACCATCTAGCCTCACAAAACTATAAAATCTCGGATTATGCTTTTCAAAACATGCTATGCAAATACATGCTCATGTTCATAAATAATCATGTTATGCTCATGCTAAAATACATGTCATAAAATGTCATGGCAAATAACTGAGACATGACATATACTGAACTGAAGCTGAAAACTACGCTATAGCATGACATACATATCTGAACTGAAACTGAAACCATCCAACATAAAACTAATTATTAAATTCACCACATACTAAAATGAATTTCTGAAAACTAAGTACATATAGTAGGTGAAAGTAATAATCAACTGCTGTGGGCCCGGCAATGTACCAATTGTGCACGCATCCCTAATAAATCAGAGGTAGCAAATCCCGAATCCATTAGGGTTCTACTAGGTTATCTGAACATAGGGGCAACTAAGGAGCCCATCCCATACTAGGTTATCTGAACCTAGGGGTAACTTGGAGCCCATCCCTGGACCGAAGTCCGGTACAATGCCAACTAAAAATAAAATTGTTTTTTTATACTTTTCTTTTTCTCTTCTGATTCTTGCTTTTACTAGGTTATCTAAACCTAGGGGCAACTAGGAGCCCATCCCGTTGGACCTTGGTCCCAATCATAAACTGAAGAAAGAATTTCTATTCTTTAATGCTTTCTATAGCATTAACTGAACTGAACAATTTAACAAACACCTAACGTGCTCCTTGACCCAAAACTGAAGAGTAATACAACGCTCTTGTTCATAATTTACGATTTCTAATCGTAAAACATACATACAAGGAAATAAAGCATACGAAAAATCAACCGAAACTTCTTATACTGCAGGTGAGGGATACTTACATCCTCCGCTAGGTTTTCTTACGAATAAAATCTGAAATTCCTGAGGGAACGTCGAACTACAACGTTCTTCTTGCTTCTTGGCGTTCTCCTCACGTCTACGAGGGTCCCTGTAGAGAATAAGGCCTCTTGAGACCTTCCCTTTGCTTTTCCTTTGTCTTGGGCGGCAAGAGAAGAGGAGGAGAGGAAGAAAATCGCGAGAGGGAGAGAGAGAGAGTCGGCGGTGAGAAGATGTGAGGAAAAGAATGAATATAAAAACCCTATGTTCCCCTTTTATACTTACGGAAAAATTTAACTAACTTTACCTTATTTATCCTTCCCTCTATTCTATTTCAATGAAAGCAGATTAGCCCACTTGGTAAGTCTATTCTCTTCTCATGGTATAGGTCTAGGGTTCAAATCTCACTTTAATTTTTTTACTGCGCATTCTATTTTTATTCATTTTTGCCTTATTTGTCCATGGAAAAATTCTATAAAAATATCCATAAATTCAGAATTAATTCTAGGATATTTCTAAAATTAGGTTTGAGAATTTTCGAGCGTTACAGGGGCCTCTTCTTCTTCTTCGGAGGAAGACTCATCCCACGTGGCTTGAAGGGCCTTCTTTCTTCGAGTCTTTTTGGCTTCTTTCAGGTTAGGGCACTCCGATTTGTAGTGTCCCTTCTTGCTGCATTCGTAGCAGGTCACGTTTGATTTGGTCTTGGACGTTAAGGGTTCAGCTGGATCTTCCTTCTTTAGGCTGACTTTCCTTCTGTTGGTCTGATGCTTCAGCTCCTTGTAGTAGTCCTGGGCTAGCCGAACCAGCTTGGGTTGATCCCCTTCACTGTATTGTTAGTCTGAGTCAGACTCGGGTGCAGGTTGAAGCTTTTTCTTGGCCACCTTTCCTTAGGGTTTTCCTGCAAGAAAAATAATACCTTTCATGGCTAAGGTGCAGTTAGTCTGCTCATGTAATTCTAGTTCAGAAAATAATTCGTCTAATTTAATTTTGGAAAGATCCCTAGAAACCTTGTAAGCATCTACCATAGATGCCCATATAGTGTTTCTTGGGAAGGGGTTTAGGGTATACCTGATAAGGTCACGATTTTCTACCTTGTGATCAATTGTGTGTAGGTCGTTCATCAGCTCCTGGATTCTGGCGTGGAGCTGTGCTGCTAACTCGCCTTCGTTCATTTTGATAGTGTACAATTTGTTCAGTAGTAGGTCCCTCTTGGTGATTCTGGTGTCGGAGGTACCTTTGTGCCACTCGACCAACTTACTCCAAAGTTCCTTCGCACTGTTGAAGGGTCCCACCCAGTTCAGTTCTTTCTTGGTTAATCCGTATTGGAGTGTCTGGGTTGCCTTTGCATCAGCCTCTATCTTCTTCTTCAGCGAGGCACCCCATTCTGAGTAATGCTGTGCCACTCCGCATTCTTGGGGATTTCCAAAGCAGATTGGATTATGATCCACATATCCACCAGAGTTTTCATGTGGACTTTCATCCGACTCTTCCAGTAGGAGAAGTCTTCTCCACTGAAGAGTGGTGATCTGGCTGTGCTAAAACCCTCTTGGATGGGCATTTGTAATTTTTGAAATAACCAAAAAACAATTCTGTCCCAAGACTTGGTCTTGGATTAGTAGTGCGGGAATAAAATAATTAGAAAAAAATGCGATCGAGTGGTGTTGCACCAACGTCGATTAACGAGAAAAATTCAAAAAAAAACTTCGTAAAATCTGAAAAACTCTCAAATTGGTGGTTGCATCAAATTTGAGCCACCCGCTATGATACCACTTGTTGGATCGAGAAAAACGATAGAGGGGGGGTGAATATCGTTAAAACATTTTCGGATTAAGGAAAGAGTAAAGGCAGCCGAAACAAATCAATCACACAGGAACACAAGTAGATTTTTACTTGGTTCGGAGTCACGGTCGGCTCCTACTCCAAGGCCCACGGTCCTTGACCATTTACTTTAGGCAATTCTATAATCGCGCAAAAGGTTTACAAGTTTAAGTACAAGAATATTTCAGTAAGTGAAACTAGCTACACTTTTCGTTACCGACGCCCGATGTGGATCGTATTTCGGAGCAGAGGGTTGTCGTCGGCGCTGGAATCTCGAAGTCAGAGTTTGTCGGGGCGTAGCGCTTGAACAAAAAGCTTTGGAGGGTTAGAAAGCAGTTGTGTTGAAGCCTTGGGGCTGAGCACCCTTTTATAGTGCTCCTGGGGGCGCCTGATTCGCTGGGGGCGCCTGACACGTGCCTTCAGCTGCGAGAACCTCCATCCGCAGCCTGGTTAGTGCTTATCCCCTCCGATTTGGCCCCTGATCTGACTGGGGCCCCCGGGACCTCCTGGGCGGCTAGGTTGACCTCGTCCAATGGCTTCGTGGCAGATTTGCTTCGATGGTTTGTTTGGCTTTGACATTGGGCGCCCGGGACCTCCTGGGCACCTAGCCCAGTGTGGTTTCGAAGCGTTCTTGCTTCTTTGCTGTTTTGGCTTTGACCTTGGATGCCCGGGATCTCCCGGGCGCCTAGCCTAGTTTCCTACCCCCTTCCTTTGGGGCGTTCTGAACTGTAACAACACATTCCTTCGGTCCCTGCAACCAAGGTTAGTTCCAAAACATACAAAGCAAGAATATTAGTCAATATTTACAATCGTAGTTGTCTTGGTTCTGACTTCGTGTCTCCCAAATGGAACCCTAGGTCGAACCTACGCCTACTGTTCCCTCGACCGGGAACGCGTCCTCACCTACTCCTCTCAGGAGAGTTTACCTTTTGCCAACCAGCTCCTCCGGTTGGACTTTTGCCCAATCCTCTGACCAGGTCTTCATGTCAAACTTCCGGTCAGGTCTTCGGTGCCCAGCCCCTTGCCAGGACTTCGTGCCCAGTCCTCGACCAGGACTTCTTTGCCCAACTTTCGGTCAGGTCTTCTTGCCCAATCCTTGACCAGGACTTCTTTGCCCAGCCCTTTGCCAAGACTTATTGCCTGGTGTACCTAGGGCTTCTTCCTGGACACTCAGTGAACATGTTAGACAACAATAATATCTTAACTTCTGAACCCTTTGCCATTATCAAAACCCAGGTTTGACTCAGGTGCTGCCTGCACCAACAATATCTTGATTGACCAATGAAGCATAGACCGTGCCATCCTCGATCAATCATTCTGTTTCTTGATCCTCGAGTAGACTCACTCAAACAAATAAGCTCAATATCTCATATTGACTCATTTGAGCATGGTCATGCGTTTTAGTAGTCCTACTCGATCAAGGGGCCCACAGATATCACTCCTGTCATATGAGAGGGATAGATCCCATCTACATCACTCACATCCTTCCGCATTATTCATTACATACCCAGTGATCGCCTTTATAGTCCACCTTGTTACGGGTGACATTTGACGATACCAAAGTACATAACTCCTTATGTAGGGAACCGTAGTGACTTCAGGTCTAAGAACTATTCAAACTTATAGTCACATGAGAAAGTTTATGACACTCATATGACAATCTATGAAACTTTCTCATAGCAGGTCTATTCAGTACACATTCTCCAATGTATACTCATATGTCAACTTGATATCACATATCCATGACTTGTGAGCTCAAGTCATCAGTTGACCTACATGCTAGTCTCCATGAATTAATATTATCCTTGAATATTAATACTTGACTAGGAATGGTTTAGAGTAGTGTTCTCTACATCATCTCACTATCGATTCAACCAATCGATATAATGTAGATAAGAACCTACTACCCAAGGACATTATTATACTTAGTTATTTGGCACAAATACAAAGCAAGTATAATAACCAAACATGTCTTTATTAATGATAGAATATGATACAAAATGTCCCTAGTCAATCATCACATAATTGGCTCTAGGGCTCCTACTAACAGGCTACAACAACTCTACAATGTGGTCTTTCAAAGGAGCAATTGAACAAAGTAGGGACATTCAAGACCGCAAAAGAACTTTGGGAAAAACTCATTCAGCTAAATGAGGGATCAAATGAATCAAGAAGAGCCAAGAAGGATCTCTTGGTGGCACAACTTCAATCCCTCACCATGAATGTAAATGAAACCGTGAGTCAATTACATGGTAGAGTGAAAGAAATCATCAATGAACTCCATGTGATAGGTGAGAAAATGGAGAATAGGGATCTAGTAAGGTATGTGCTTCAATCTTTCCCTAGAACCATTCTATGGGCCTCAATGGTTGATGCCTATAAAGTCTCTAAGGATATTTCTTTAGTAAAACTTGATGATTTATTTTATGAATTTGAACTTCATGAACAAGCTAATGTGCCTACTAAATAAAAGGGTGTAGCACTTGTTGTAGAAAAAGAAAGGAGAAAGAAGAACGACAAGAAGAAGGTCTCATACTCATTATCCGATTCAGAAGAATTAAGCGCTTCAATGGATAGTGATCAAGAGACATATATGGTAAGGAAGATGAGAAAATTCTTTAAAAGTTTTTCTAACAAATCCTATAGTAGGTAAAACTCAAGAAGTAAAAGTAAGGCAAAGGAGGTCATATGCTACAATCGCCATGAAGAAGGGCACATGAGGAATGAGTGTCCACTTTTGAAGAAGAAGGAAGAAAAGAAGAAGGGTGAAAAGAAGAAAACAAAAGAAAATGACAAGAACGCTACAAGTTTAAAGGTGACATGGGATGATGCTTCATCATCGGAAGAAGAAGGGAACCATGTGTCTCATTTTGCGTTAATGGGAGTTGACAACTTAGCATGTGCATCATTCGAAGATGAGAAAAACTCAAGTGATGATGAAGAAGGGAGCTCAAGTGAAGGGTGAGGTCAATCTTCATATTCGGACGTCTCGGTAAGTGAGGTATACAAGCTACCCCCTACTACACTTGTGAAAATTATTTCTAGTACTAATGATGATTTGTTTAATGCCAAAAGGAAAATTAAGAGTTTGAAAAATGAGATTTCATGTTAAAGGAAAAATTAGAATCCATGACAATCAAGGACAATATGCATGATTCTTCTTTTAGCTTAAATGTGTCATCTTTAGAAGAAGAAAATAAGGAATTAAGGGAAAAGGTAGATAGTCTCACCAAGGCTCTTAGCAAATTTCAAATTGGCTCAAAGAACCTTGATATGATTATTAGTAGTTAAAGAGCCGTATACAATAAGGCCGAAATAGGATATAGACCCAAGACTAAGGAGGTTGCTTTTATTTCTCTTATAGGAAGGAAGGGTGCACTTAGAAAGCAAACCATTAAGGGCAATGTAAAGAAAGCATGGGTTCCTAAGAAATATTTGAATGATGTTTGTGGATCAAGTGTATGGGTACCAAAAGATTGTGTTTTTCGTGTTGCTTAGGTAGAAGAGAAGAAGGATTCAAACAAGTAGATTATGGATAGCGATTACTCAAGACACATGACCGGTGATGTGAGCAAGTTCTCCACAATTAGCTACTTGAAAGCAGGAATGGGGTCTTTTGGGAATAGTGGAAAGATCAAGATTATAGGTAGAGGCACAATTGAGGTATCACCTACAATCATTATACATAAAGTGCTTCTAATTATCCGTCGCAATAGCGACGGCTTTGACCAAGTTCGTCGCTATATTTAGGGGTTTGACCTGAGGCTCAAATCTAGCGACAGATACTATCTATCCGTCGCTAATAGCGACGGACAATAAAAATAGTCCGTCGCTATTCGCTATTATTTTGTATTATAAGGACATGTAATTCAACTTACTTAGTGTTAGTCAATTATGTGATGCCGGGTATAGAGTTGAGTTCATGCTAATAAATGTTTGGTAAGGCACAATAGCTCAAAAGAATGTTATGTTAGAAGGATATAGGGAAGCAAATCTTTATTATCTTAATCTCACCTATGCTTCTAACATTTCTACTAAGTGTCTCATATCAAAAGAAGAAGAAGGATGACTATGGCATAGAGGCTTGGACACATCAACATGAAGAACATAGTAAGAGTGGCCAAGATGGAGTTGGTAAAAGGACTACCGATGATCAAGTATGCCACGAATAAACTGTGTGATGCATGTCAAGAGGGTAAGCAATCTAAGTCATCACATAAAGGTAAAACTCTAACTAGTACTTCTTTACCATTGTAATTATTGCATTTAGATTTATTTGATTGTCATAGTACTCCTTCGTTAGTAGGAAATAAATATTACTTAGTAATTATTTATGATTTTTCTACATATACTTGGGTTTATTTCATGAGACATAAGGATGAAACTCTAGAGATATTTGTAGGATTTAGCAAAAGGGTTGAAAATGAGAAACACTTCAAAATCAACCGAATTAGGAGTGGAGAGTTTGAAAATTCAAACTTCTTTAGTTTTTGTCTAGAACATGGCTACAAACATGAATTTTCATGTCCAAGAACACCACAACAAAATGAGGTTGTGGAAAGAAAGAATCGGGCTTTGCAAGAAGCGGCTAGGATTATGCTTAATGCTTATTCTTTACCTAGCTATTTTTGGGCGGAAGCGGTAAATACCACTTGTTACATCCAAAATCGAGTTTTAATTTATAGATTTTAAGACAAGATACCTTTTGAATTGTAGAATGGGGAAATTCCTCAAATTTACTATTTTAGAGTGTTTGGTTGCAAGGTCTATATTTTAAATACTAAGGATGGCTTAAGGAAATTTGAGTCTAAGATGGATGAGGGAATTTTAGTTGGGTACTCATCTACTAGCAAAGGGTATAGAGTATATAACAAGAGGACTAAATTGATTGAGGAATCATCCAATGTGGATTTTGATGAGTCTACTAGCATTTACCCTAGGAAATCCTCCATTGACAAGGATATAGGAGCAAATTAAAATCTTCCCCAAGCAATCCAAGACTTACATTTAGGGGGTATTGATCAAGGGAGAGGAAGAAATACATTGGATGACGAAAAAGGCAATAATGATCATGATGTAGATGAGGCCACAATCCCTAGGACCTTAAGGCACCATAAAGATTATCCTATCAACCAAATAGTTGAAGATGTTGAACAAGGAGTAAGGATTAGATCCTATTTTAAAAAACATGTTAGTCAAATTGCTTTAATATCACAACTAGAGCCGAAGTCAATTGATGAAGCTATATTTGATGCGGATTGGATTCTAGCCATGCAAGAAGAGTTAAACCAATTTGAAAGAAGTGAAGTATGAGAATTAGTTCCAAGGCCCAATGATAGTACAATTGTCACAACAAGATGGGTCTATAGGAACAAATTAGATGATGAAGGGAGAGTTACTAGGAACAAGACTAGATTGATAGCTAGGGTTTTCAACCAAGTCGAGGGACTTGACTATGATGAAACTTATGCTTCCGTAGCTAGACTAGAGTCCATCCGGATTATGTTAGGGTATGCCACCCACATGAGTTTTAAACTTCATCAAATGGATGTGAAATCGGCATTTCTTAATGAGTTTATTAAGGAGGAAGTATATATAGAACAACAACCCGGTTTTGAAAACATAAACTACCCTAATCATGTTTATAAATTGAGGAAAACCTTATATGGGTTGAAACAAGCTCCCCGAGCTTGATATGAAAGGCTTTCATCTTTCTTAGTTTCCAAGGGATTTAGAAGGGGAGCAATTGATCCAACTCTATTTCTTCAGTCTAAGGATAAGGACATTTTTGTGGCTCAAGTTTATGTTGATGATATCATTTTTTGGATCAACAAATAATGAGTTTCTTCATGAATTTATCAAGCATATGGAAAATGAGTTGGAAATGAGTCTTGTTGGGGAATTGACTTTCTTTTTAGGATTGCAAGTCAAACAAACAAATGAAGGAACTCATGTTTATCAAACAAAATATGTCAGGGAAATTATCAAGAAATTTGGATTAGAAAATGTTAAAATAGCATCTACTCCCATTGGAACAAATGTTAAGATGGATAGTGATCATAAGGGGAAGGTAGTTGATCTAAAATAATATAGAAGTATGATTAGTAGTATGTTGTACCTCACCGCTAGTAGACCGGACATATTATTTATAGTAGGAATGTATGCAAGGTATCAATCTTGTGCCAAAGAGTCTCACTTAGTAGTAGTAAAAAGGATTTTAAGAGATATTAAGGACACTCTTAATGTTGGACTTTGGTACCCTAGAACTTCAAATATTGATTATTTGGGTACACCGACTCTAATTATGCGGGTTACAAATTGGATAGAAAGAGTACTAGTGGTGAGTGTCAATTTCTTGGATCATCCCTAGTTAGTTGGAGTAGTAGAAAACAACCATGTGTTGCATTGTCAACAACCGAGGCCGAATATGTAGCAATGGGTGGTTGTGTAGCTCAATTACTTTGGATCATGCACACCTTAGACGATTATGAGCTTCATTACTCCAAGGTCAAAGTCTTATGTAATAATGTGAGCACTATTAACTTGACTAAAAATCCGGTGCATCACTCTAGGACAAAACACATTGAAGTGAAGTATCACTTCATTAGGGATCATGTGACAAGGGGTAACATTGAATTACATTATATTGAATCGAAGTCCAACCTTGCCAACATATTTACCAAGCCTCTACCCAAAGCGGAGTTCACATCTCTAAGAAGAGAACTTGGTATGTGTTTTGTAGAGATGTAAAGTTGGCCTTGGGGTAATACAAAAACAAGGTAGTGCATGAGATAGGATGATACAAATAACTCACTTATGCTTGTGGCATATTGTTGGTTTGTTGGATGTATTATATTATTGAAAATAGATCAACTATGGGGAAAGTAAATATTTAATTAATGGACATCTTGTCCAAAGATCATAGTTGGACATTTCAAATAATTTGAAAATATTTCTGTGTTTTATTTGCTATGACATAAGTTTGTGAAACAGATGATTTCAAAACTAGGATGAAAATTTGGTACAAAATTGAATGTTTCAAAGAATTTGAGTTTTGGTCAAAAAGTCAAACATGTTTAGAATTTTCATGAAAATATATTTTTCACTGTTAGAATACATCATAAGAAACATGTTTGCAAAGTTTCATGATTTTTAGAATTGTGTGGAATTTGTATTGCATTTCTAAATTTCGGCTAAGAAACTGTAATGTTCAGACTGCAATGTATCAGTCGACTGCCCCCTGGGGGCAGTCGACTGATGTTTCTGTAAGTTGGCAATACAAAGGCACTAGTCGACTGATAACTGTCTCAGTCGACTGGTCCTTCTGATTTTTTATTTCTGATTTCTAGGGGTTTTTGTTGGGACCTTTCCATTAAGCTAGAGGGGGGGGGGAATAGCTTCTTTTCGATTTTTCTTCCTACAAATGTTAGTGCGCAAGAGGAATAACAAAAATTAAAACTAACAACTAAGAAAGACACACCGTTTACGTGGTTCGGAGATGAAACTCCTACTCCACGGCTGTCCGTAAGGTGGACGATCCCGATCCTTTGGTGGATGATTCCCCGGAACACCATCGGCTAGCTCTTGTCGCTCCTTGTGGGTGGAGAAACCTCGCCACAATCCCTTGACATGACCTGAGCACTTGTATGCTACTAACAGACTCTTACCAAGTTTGTTTCGCCAAGAAATAGTAGCCAAACACGATCTCTCTTAAATAGAGCTTGATACTGTTTTGACCGGTACCAGTCGATTGGCCCTGGGGCAGTCGACTAGTCCTCGTGAATTTGAATGTCACCACCTTGTCGTTTCGAATTCTGGTTGACACCAGTCGACTGCCCAGTCGACTGATCAATCATCAGTCGACTGATCTTTCTGTGCTCTTCACCAGTCGATTGATCAAGTACCAGTCGACTGCTACCTAAGGTTTTCCTTCCCGAGTACAATTCTCTCAACACTCAAACCCTTGGATTTCCCTTCCTGAGTACAATTCTCTCAGCACTCGAATCCTCACGACATAGTTGATTCTTCACTTAGCAATCTCGACCTGTTGCCTTCAAGCCCTCTTCGACTTTAGCTCTCGTCCCTTGGATGCATGCAAGCCCGCGGCTTGTCTCCCATGCCATCCTTCGTGTATACCTCGAAGTCCGCTTCCCTCAGCTCATTGTCCCTGCTCCAGCAGCCTCGACCTGTTGCCTTTAAGCCCTCTTCGATCTTAGCTCTTGTCCCTCGGATGTATTCAAGCCCACAGCTTGTCTCCCATACCATCCTTCATGTATGCCTCGAAGTCTGCTTCTCTCAGCTCATTGTCCCTGCTTTGTCCACGGTCCCTCGGATGCATGCAAGTCCACTACTTGTCTCCCATGCCACCCGTCACCGGTCCCGAAGACATCCAACTAAGTCAATATGTATCCTGCAAACCTGCACACTTACATACATATATTAGATCAATATGAAACTCTAACTTAATCATAATGACACACACATCAAAACCCATGATCTACCTGATCACACTTGGGCTGATTGCACCAACAATCTCCCTTTTTTTGATGTGTGACAATATGTTTAAGTTAGGTGCAAAAACAACAATAACAATTAAAATTTAAAGACATAGTAAGCAACATAAACATGCATCCTCCCCCTTAACCTATGTCCTCCACATAATTTTCAATTTTCCATAACCACAAGTTAAGTTAAACCTAACTTAAAACCACAAGTTCTCCCCCTTTGACACTATCAAAACGATTGCCCCAAGCAATCCTAAACCTAGTATCAATGAGAACACCTTTCTATTTTTGACAACCCCCAGAAATTAGAAAACAGCAATACTAGTCGACTGACCCAGCACCAGTCCACTGGTGCCTACAAACCACAAACCCAGAGAAAGATCAGTCGATGGCCCTGATACACAACAATATGAATTTTTTAGCCGAAATTTAGAAACCCCTAAAAAATTTCATAAAATTTGAAAAATTTTGAAATTTTGCAACCATATTTCAGATGATGTATTTTATCCTGGAAAAATATAGTTTCGTGAAAATACCAAATATGCTTGACTTTTTGACAAAAATTCCAATTCATTGAAAAACTCCCCATTTTGAATCAATCTTCCCTCCTAGATTAGAATCCATATGTTTTCAAGTCTATCCTATACCATTTAAAACATAGAAATGTTTTCAAAACTCCCCCTTTTTCAAGATTAATATTTAAGAAAGAAAAAATGATGAAGACTCCCCCTTTATACCATAATCTATTGAAAGAAGACATACTAAAAAATTCATCATATAACCACAAAGTAATAACAAGGAAATGAAACTTCATATGAACAATATCAAACATGAATTAGAAGTTCATAGGAAATCATAATTAAGTGCTACAAAAAACTTCAAATATTACAATGTAAAATATAGTGTTTGAGAGATAAATGAATGCTAAAGCTGAATACACTCTCAACACCATCCAACCCAAGTTATGCCAAATCTAAACGTCATCGCCAAGAGGAGGAGGAGGAGGGGCCTGATACATCAGGTCCCAGCGTTGCATCATCTTGTACATGTAAGCCTGTCGCTGCTGAAAAATCTGAAAGTCGCCTCTAAGAACTTCCTGGTGCTGCTGAAAAGACTGAAAATCCTCCCTGAGTCCGTGAACCTCTGCCTCCAATCAGAAGAATTGCTCCTCTGTGATCCCAGTAGGAGCAGCAACAGGCGCAGTAGCAGGAGCAGCTTCCTCATCCTTATCATCATCAGAGCTGGAAGAAGCATGACGGCGTCGCCAGACCATCACCCCTTGCTGCCTCTCAATCCCAGCCAAGGAAAGTTGCTGAGAGCCTATCTGGTCGTAGTCCTTGGACAGACAATGCAACTAACCTCTAACGACGCTAATACCTCTAGATTTAAAGAATTCGGTCAAAATATGATCGAATGACATGTAGATCTTCCTATTGACATCATGCGAAAAATGGACAATGGAGGTGAATATATGCAAAGCAATATCAATGTCTAACCTCCTCTCTAATGCATACATCATCACCAAGTGAGGTAGCCGAATCTTCGACCTCCCCTTGGTGACAATGGGTAGAATATAATCTAGGACAATTTTATACAATATGTTGCTAACTAGACTCATGCACTTAGCTTCAAAGATACGCTGTAGATGAGGTCGAGGGTTTTCAAAATAATGATGATAGAATTGATCAATGGTTACATTAGGGAGGGTCAAACGCTCAATAACTTTGGGAAAACATGTAAATGGATTTTCAGAAACCCTACATCCTAAAAATGATCCTAATAATGAAGGTGTAAAAGAAATGGTAACTCCCTGTACCATAGACTCATACGTCCCATTATCGGGACTACTACATGTAAGGTTTGCATAAAACTCCTTACATAGGTCAATATTTACAAAATGCGGACAGTATACTACCTTTTCTAACCCAAAATGCGTGATAATCTCAATAATATGAGGAGTATTATCCTGAGAGTATGTTTGATTGAGATATCTACAGTTCATTAAAGTAAAATCAGCATTTGCAAATCTCTACCGGCAGACCTCGGAACGGAACCGAGGGGCCGCAGGATCTATGAGATGCTGTTGGGATGATCCCACACTAACCCTTCTCTTTTGTGCAACCCTAAAATGCAATTACCCCATGCATGTCCTATGAATGTCCCAATCAAGAAGGAAAAAATAGAAAAAACCATGCAACATGAAGAGAGTTAGTTATGAATCATGAATTATCTGGGAAAAGTAAAGCAAACCACCTGTTACCTTTTCCCCAATCATTGCATGATGAATAATGATCACGGTTGACTCAAGGAAGATGCTTTTCTTGCCCTAGACTCGGACTGAAGGTAGAGGAAAGCTAGGAATATGATTTCAGGACTTTGGAAAGGCTTAGAGCAGTTGGAGAGGTCGAGGGAGAAGAGAAATCGCAAGGGGCGGCGCTGAAACCCTAGGTTTGGCCGCCCCCCGCGGGCTGTTCTTTTAAAAGATTCCCTGCATCAGTCGACTGCCCCAGGGCCAGTCGACTAATGAACTATATAGAAAGATCAGTCGACTGATAAGGAACCAGTCGACTGCTGTATTGAATATTCTAGTTTCTAATTCGACTGGACCAGTCGACAGCCTCTGCATCAGTCGACTGATACCCTATATTTCAGCATTTCTAACCCAACTTCAGAAATGCACCAGAAATTTAACAAATCTCCAAAAATACCCAAATTTTGTGGAGTGATTTGTGGTACCAGTGTCTACTTGGAAAAAATACATTTATCTATATAGCTATCACCAATCTCAAGATTGACATAAAACTCAAATTTATCTAAATGGTTCAATTGAACGTTGACCTAAAGTCCTAGTTTTGATCTCTCCTTGATATATCTTCTCATCCCTAACCTTAATGCATCCTTAGCATTGGTTTATATGACATCTCCACATTAAGAACCAATTTTCATACAATATAGCTCCATTATCATATTTTTGCATGATACCTTACTTTTAATGTGTCAAATCTCAAGGATTAAGACTTAAATTTGTCTCCAAATCCTTTGGCACATCCTACAATTCATCTAGTCCTTTTGGAGAAACCCTCTTGAGATCCATTTACCATGGATCCCATTGTTGGGTATGGCTTGGCGGGGTTCCCTAGCAAAAACTTGGTCATACTTGAGAGACCTCTCCATGTCTACGGATTAAAAATTAATCCGAATGGAGACTCGTCTCCCAACAACCATCTCGTCATTGTATCGTTCGGTATGAATTACAACTTGGCCAATCACAAAGATCGTGCCTTGTAATTCTCCTAACCGAATGGCCGTGGAAGAGAGACGAGTGGATCGCCGATTTTTATGTTTATGATCGGGGTCCAATTAGTTAATTATTAACCATGATTCAAAATCAAAATAATTAACTAATACACATAAAATGACGAAGCAAAATAATAAGGAACCCAAGGAACAATAGGAGCTAAGGAAGAGAATTATACCTTCCTTTACCTCGTATCCTTCTACCTTACGTCCCACCCATCCTAGACGTCATGTGGGCGACGAGATATTGAGAACCGAGATCACCAATGCGTTCCAAAAGAGCTTCTTCTCCCACTAGCCGAAACCCTAACCCTAGGGTTAGGTGTCGTCGGCCTTGCTTCATCTCTCCTTACGCTGCCAGCCACCGTGAGCCACCAAGACTCACCGGCACAGTAGCTGACCTTGAGAGGAAGATGAAGAAGATGAATAAGGAGAGAGAACCCCTTCTTCCTCACCCAAACAGCCCGAAACTTGCCCTCTTCCTCTACCTTGCGGTGCCGCCGCAACCTCCTTGTGCGTTGGCCCCCGTCGGCCACCAGACTCTTCTCCCTCGCCGCCGACCACCACAGAAGGAAGAGGAGAATCCTTCCTTATTCCTGTTAGTCCCAGCCGATTGTTGGTGGAGAAGAGAAGAAGAAAAGAGAAGGAGAAGCTCTCCTTCTCTTGCGCCGACCGAAACCCGAGAGCGGAAGAGGAGAGAGAGAAGAGAAGAGAGAGGCCTAGGGTGTTAATTCATGGATTTAGCCTTGGTTTCATGATCTCATGGGGTATTTATAGGGCTAAGGTAGGGACCAAAAGGAGGAGTTGGATCTTGGCTCACTAACAGATCTAAAACCAAACCATTAATTAAGAACCATTCCACTAAAGGATCTTAATTGAACTTTCTCACCAACCCCCATATTTTCATATGGTCTCCACGTATTATAAGTCATCCATCCCCCCATGTTTAAGATATCGAATGTTTGTCGATTAATTTAAATTACTGATAATTTTAATTAATTGACTTCTGGCTCGTTGACTAGTACCACTCAACCTTATCATCATGTCAGATCAAATCCACCTGCAGGGTTTAACATGATGAATTTTTTGAGCTCATCACAGGGGCATCATCATCCTTACTCACCAGGATACGAATTTCGTCAATAATCAACGACACACCATATAATTAATATTATTTCCCAACTTATCGAGCCTATCGATTTAACAGAATAAATCTCACCTATTGATAAATCAAAGAAATAATAATTAATTATATGTGCCCGTTATTATATCGGGATTTAGGGATTGTACTCCATAATAAATTCGAGATCCAATACAATTATCATGTCAGTACAAATTGGATGATCTCTAGTTTTGGTCCTGCTCAATGCACACAAAGTACACTAGTGTAATTCTATGGTCAAGACCAACCACATCTAATTACACTACAACCATCCCAATGGTTTGTCCAATTTCATCTCGGCTGTGAGCCTCTGCTTATACTAGGCAAGGGACTGATAACATGATCTTCCGTGTGACACCACACACTATGTTATCGACAATGCAAAGTAATGGACCTTTATGCATGTACTAACATAAACAAGCATCTAGTGTTGTTGTGATTCTCTTTTCAAAAATATAGATGATCATATATAAAAAGAAGCAAGTCTTTTAGTATACACATCTAAAAATCTCCCACATATACTCAATGACTATGCTGTTCTCTCACTGCCATACATCTAACTCCCATATCCTCCATATACCAATCAAAAGCTCTCGCCGGAAGAGCCTTAGTGAAAGGATCTGCCAGGTTGTCCTCTTATGCAATCTTGGCGACAGTTACTTCTCCTCGCTTTACGATTTCTCGTATCATGTGGTACTTGCGCTTTATGTGTTTACTTGCCTTATGGGCTCGTGGTTCCTTCGAGTTTGCAACTGCACCACTGTTATAATAAAAGATTGTGATAGATCTGGGCAAACCAGGAATCACATCTAAGTCGATGATGAAGTTTCTGAGCCATACATCTTCCTTGGCTGCCTCTGAGGCTGCCACATCCTCAGCTTCCATGGTGGAGTCCGCCATGCATTTCTGCTTGACACTCCTCCAAACTATGGCTCCACATCCTAAAGTAAACACAAACCCGAGGTAGACTTACTCTTGTCCCTGCCTGACTGGAAATCTGAATCCGTATAACCCACAGGGACTAATTGGTCTGCCCAGTAAACCAGCATATAATCCCTAGTTCATCTCAGGTATTTCAATATATGCTTTACCGCAGTCCAATGTCCCTGTCCAGGGTTACTCTGATATCTGTTGACCATGCCCATGGCAAAACAGATATCTGGTCTCATGCACAACATAGCATACATGAGGCTTCCTACTACAGATGCATAAGGAATCGCCTTCATTTACTCAATCTCCTTTGATGTTTTCGGACACATCTCCTTGGATAGAGGAACTCCATGTGTGAAAGGTAGAAAACCCTTCTTGGAGTTTTCCATGCTAAAACGAGCCAGGACAGTATCAATGTATGAAGCTTGGGATAAGCACAACATCCTTTTCTGGCGATCCCTTATGACCTTGATCCCAAGGATGTGTCCCGCTTCTCCTAAGTCATTCATATTAAACTGTTTGGACAACCATACCCCAACGTCTGACAACACCTTGACATTGTTGTCGATGAGCAAAATGTCATCTATGAAAAGTATAAGAAACACCACTACGATTCCGTCATATCTCTTATATACACATGATTCATCTAGACTTTGAATAAATCCATATGACTGGATTACTTCATCAAAGCGGATGTTCCAAGATCGCGAAGCTTCCTTCAATCCATAAATGGACCGATTAAGCATGCACACTAGATGCTCTTTGCCCTTCGCAATGAACCCTTCTGGCTGCTTCATGTAGATGGTCTCCTCAAGACTTCTGTTAAGGAAAGTTGTCTTGACGTCCATCTGTCATACCTCATAGTCCATATAAGCGGCAATAGATATGAGAATCCAGATAGACTTTAGCATAGCTACCGGCGAAAAGGTCTCCTCATAATCGATGCCCTCTTTCTGAGTGTACCCTTTCGCAACAAGCCTAGCATTGAAGGTGTCATGCATCCCGTCTGATCCTCTCTTTCTCTTGTAGATCCACTTGCATCCAATGGCTTTTACACCATCCGGTGGCTCTACTAGCTCCCAGACCTAATTAGAATCCGTAGATTCTATCTCAGAGTTCATAGTCGTTTGCCAAAAATCTGCATTCCTTATCTTGGAGAGCCTCGTCATAGGTCCAGGGATCTAGTTCATGTTTACCAGAGACCAAGTCTGAAGACTCTCCCAAAAACATGAACCTCTCAGGCTGTCTAACAACCCTCCCACTGCGACGAGGCATCACCTGTGTATCTTCTATGTCACGCGATGCAGTGTCTTGTGGTGTATCCTCTTGTACAGTTGGTCCTAAGGTCGGAACATCCCCTCTTAACTCTTCAAGCACTAGTATACTCCTGGGCTTGTGGTTCATCACATAATCTTCTTCTAAGAATCAGGAATTCGTGCTAACGATTACCTTCTGATCCTTAGGACTATAGAACAGACCACCTTTCGTTCCTCTAGGATAGCCTACGAACAGACGTACTTCCGTACGAGATTCCAACTTATCAGTAACTCCCTTCAGCACATGTGCTGGACTATCCCAAATCCGAACATGCCCTAGACTAGGTTTGCTCCCGGTCCATAATTCTGTGAGAGTAGAAGAGACTGACTTAGATGGAATCAAGTTCAATATGTACGCTGTCGTTTCCAGAGCCTATCCCCAGAACGAATCATGTATGTCAGAGTAGTTCATCATTGAGCTAACCATTTTCATAAGAGTCCTATTCCTTCTTTCTGCCACACCATTCTGTTAGGGTGTACCAGGTGTAGTCAGCTGGGATTGAATCCCAGCCTCTAATAGGTAGGTCCTAAACTCTCTAAAGAGGTACTCGCCAACACGATCTGATCGCAGTGTCTTGATACTTTTACCTCGATGTTTCTCCACATCAGCCTTGAAATATTTGAACTTATCAAAACATTCAGACTTGCAGTGCATCAAGTAAATGTATCCATACCTTGAATAATCTTCAATAAAAGTGACGAAGTATTCAAAGCCACCTCTAGCCTGGATGGACATAGGACCACACAAATCAGAATGAACCAGTTCTAGCACATCTTTGGCCCTTTACCCCTTAGGCTTGAAAGGCCTCTTGGTCATCTTACTTTCCAAGAAGGACTCACAGGTCAGGAAGTCTTCCACCACTAATGAACCCAAGGGCCTATTAGCTATCAACCTTTGAATCCTACTAAGGTTAATATGACCAAGCCTAAGGTGCCAAAAGTATGTCTGGTTCATCTTAGAAGGTTCCATTCTCTTATTTAGGTCAGATGATGACCTATTGACTTCTGTTTGCATCATGGGAGTCTTTGGTTCCAGAGTGTATAGATTGCCATCCGTAGTACCCGAACAGATAATCTCTCTATTTCTTTTTATAACAACTCTGTTATTAAAAACAATAGAATATCTATCTTTTATTAATTTAGAAAATGAAATTAAGTTCTTTCTAAAAGAGGATACATATAACCAATCTCTCAAAACCAACACTTTATTTCTCTCAAACGATAAATAAAAATCTTCCACTGCAACTGCCGCCGCCTCCGTAGCATTGCCCATGTAGACCACGATTTCCCCATCAGCTAGCCGTCGGGTTTCTGGAACCCCTGTAGAGTATTGCAGACATAATCAGTGGCTCCTGTATCTACGCACCAGGTACTAGTAGATAGCACCGCTAAACATGTTTCAACGACTAAGCACAAGGAAATACCTTTGTCATGACGACGGGGACAGTTCTCCTTCCAGTGTCCAATTTGCTTACACGTGAAGCACTTGCCATTCGGCTTCTTCATGCCAGTCCTTGGTCCCTACGATCCTACTGCCTTCTTGAACCCACCTTGTTGTGGGAAAACTTATAGTAATTTGCGCAGCGGAAAAATAAATCAATGCTAACACATTTATTTTTACTTGGTTCGGAGTCGCAGTCGGCTCCTACTCCAAGGCTCACGGTCCTTGACCGTTTACGATGGACAATTCTATATTGCATAAAATTATTACAATTTGAAGTTCAAATATAGAATTAAAATACAACACTTAATAAAAAAAATTATACCGACGACCGGAGAAAATTGAATGTCGGAGCCGCGGGTCGTCGTTGGCGCTTGAGTCTTGAGCACGGAGCAATTGGAGTAGAGTGCTTGAAAGAATGCTTAGAAAAAAGTTGTGTTTGAAGCCAAGGGGGTGAACCCTTTTATATACTAGTCGTTGGGGCGCCTGTGTTGAAGGGGGCCCTTGACACGTGGCCCATTTTGTGCGAAACTCAATCTGTAGACTTGGCCAGTGCTTATCCCTTCAATTGGGGCACCTGTATGAACACAGGCGTCTCATATGCTATTCTGGAGGCTTGCTTCGATTGTGCCTAGAAACACCTATAGGACCGATGCACGTGAGAGGGGGGGGGTGAATCACGTGACTTTTAAAATCTTCGTTATAGAATCAGAGTCAATAGAAAATTGTACGATTCTTTGAAAAACGTGCACAACGGAAAAATTAAAACGAAAAGCGAAAGAGAAAAATAATAAAAAATTATACGAGGAGTTTTACTTCGTTCGGAGCCTTCGGCGACTCCTACTCGAAGACCCAGGCTCCTTGAGCCTTTCCTGTCGGTAATCCACTAAAAACCTCTACCGGCAAACTCCCGGTAGAGTGATTCGCATACAAGATTAGGTGGAAGTGTAACAACCCTACACTTCCCCTTTTAATAATTTAAGTGCAGACAGAACAAAAATTATGTTACCCAACACTTAGATTTATCTAAAGCAGCTTGGGTGTTGGGAGCGATCTTCCGGCAGCGGTCGGACAGCGTCGAGTCAAAGCACAAACCGCAGCAGAGGAGCGTGGAAGCAAGAGAGTGCCAAAGCTTGAACCAGAATTTTTTTTTTCAATCTCCTAGAGGGCTTGCTTGCTTCCTTTTATAGTGCCTCGATGCATGATCTTCTCAGCTCAAATTTTATCCATCAGCAAGAAGGAATAATTCAAACAAGATAATGTTTCTATCTTTTCTTCACTTAAATAATTTAAATAAAATTTAATCTGAAAAAGTTAACCAAGAGGTTTTATCCTCTTACCTCACCAAGGCTTTTTGTTTTTCGAAAAAATAATTCAAAATACAATTTAAAAAGAGATTTTATCCATCTACCTAGGCTTCATGTGAGAATTTTAAGCATTAATAGGAATAATTAGAAAATAACAATAAGATTTTATCCTTAGTAGGAATAATTTTATTCTCAAAAAAAAAATAAGAAATACGAATAATTTAAATGAAAATTATCCTCCACCGAGGCTTTAGATGAGGAATAAATTTATAAAATTAACCTACAAAATCTAATTAGTTCACATATCAAATAAATCCTGTAAAATAGAGTTAATGAATTTAGAGTTAATTAGACCCCGTCCAAACCTGGATAAGGATCTAACCAGGACTCAACCGAGGTCACCAAAATGGGCCTAAGTTGGACCGCGCCTACAGTCCTAAAATAGGACCCGTCCTCACTGGTTCGCTCCTCCAGTGCCTTACCTTACTTACCTCGTGCAGCTCTACTCAACTTCTTAACCCACCAGGTCTTCCTGCCAGGGCTCAACCACCCTAGTCTTTTTGCCAAGTTTCAACCAACTTGGGCTTCAGCCAATTGTCAGGCCCCACGAACCCAACTGGACTTCCTACCAGGACTCAACCACCTTGGACTTCAGCCTGGTGTTAGGTCCTAAGTCTTTCAACCCTGCACACTTAGTAAAGAGATCAAAACCAAAAGCAAGCCTAACTTTAACCTATTTGTCATTCATCAAAACCCAAGTTTAACTATTAGTGCAAATTGCACCAACAATCTCCCCCTTTTTGATGCAATGACAACTTGGGTTAAAGTTAGAACATACCAGATAAAGCAATGAGTCCAAAAAGAATATGCAAATGACATGCTCTAAGATCTGGAGTTTTTAATTTCTTTAAGATTTTAATTTCTAAAAACTTTAACTTCTAACTTAACCCTTAAACCCTCCCCCTTTGGCATTCATCAAAACAAAGAAATAATAAGTGCGCAAGCATCAGAAATAAACAAAGCATTCAAGTAATATGCCAGCCAAAAAAAACTTTAAGTATTTGGGGAAGAAAAAATGCTTAACAAGCATACTAAGTTTCTGAACTGATTCAGAGGGGGAAGTCAAGTTCTTAATTTAACACAAACAATCTGAGAGCATAAAGAAAATGACTAGGTGTAAATTTAGAAGTGACTTTTCTAACACCATTTTCAAAAAAACTTCCTTCAAAATATTAATCTTTTCCAAACCAATAAAGAATATCTCAAAGCGAATTAATGAAAAGGAAACGATTTCTCAAAATTTTCTTTTCAAAAGATCATTTAGAATATTTTCAGGATTAATTTGATGAAAAACTTTCAAGATCATATTCGAAAGACCACAAAAAGAGAAAGATTTTAACATATGCTCTCCTTGAACCAAGTAAGAATTTTAGCCCTTTTTAGGTGTCTAACCTTAATTACTAGCTAACTATCTAGATGATAGTAGTGTTCACTGGGTTAGTCAAGTCAAGTAATAATGTCTATCTCAGATTTTAACTCACGACTACTTGACTTGATCACTGTAATATGGGTATTTTATGCCCAGACTTACTGCGATGCACAGATTTAAGCATTCTGAAGTCCAGGCAAAGTCCTATGCTTCTCACAACCGTTCTATGTTTTGCAAGCACAAACAAGTTATCCTTAATGTGTTTTGTGAGATACGGCTACCTAAATCTATAGGTTCATGCAGTTTTAGGGGTCAAACTTAGGCTAAGTCCACCAATTTTTTTTTAAATGCTACTTTGAAATACTAAAATTAAGCCAATTAAACCAAGAATCAAAGTAATTAAGCTAATGGCCAAACAGAATATGCGAGCTGATTGTTCAAAAGAAGTGTGATCAGGTCAGTTCTAGTCTATAACACACATTCCTATTAACCTTCTTAAGTTACTAAATTCAGATTCAGGGAGTGGTTTAGTAAATATATCAGCTAGGTTAGCCTTAGATTCAACATGGTTAAGTTCAATTTCTCCTTTATTAACATGATCTCTGACAAAATGATGTTTAATTTCTATATGTTTGGTCCTAGAGTGGTGGACTGGGTTTTTGGTTAGATTAATTGAACTTAGATTATCAATAAAGATTTTGACTTTCTTAAAATCCAAGTTAAAGTCTTTTAACGTATGCATCATCCAAAGTAATTGGGCTACACACTCACCCATGACTATGTACTCAGCTTCAGTGGTGGATAGGGCAACGCAGTGCTGTTTTCTACTGAACCAACTAACTAGTGAGGGCCCTAGAAGTTGGTATCCACCACTGGTACTTTTCCTATCTAATTTACAGCTAGCATAATCTGAGTCAGAAAATCCAATAAGTTCAAATTGGGATGTTCTAGGATACCAAATTTCTAAACTTTCTGTTCCTTTAATGTACCTAAATATTCTTTTAACTAGGGTTAGATGTGACTCTTTAGCACATGTTTGATACCTAGCACATATACTTATTAGTGATATTAGAGAAGTGTCCTAAGGCAATCGCCTTATGATTGTAAACATTTATTTTAATAAATGAAAATTCACTATTTGAGTATACATGTTTGTGTATTTGATTAGGATCTTAAACTCATCTACTGAATGTCCGCAATATAATTCATAGCATAAGAGAATTTGTGATGAGATCACAACTAGTGATTATCTCTACATGTGCAATTGTGAAGTATTGAAAATATCCCTAGTCGATGAATTGATAAAAACGGACACTATCAATTCTGTTGAGACTAGCATGAGTTATTCTCTAATCAGCTGATTCTCACTGGCTGGTGACATTGGGATGTCCGGAGATAAACATGGATGCTAGTTAAGGAAACTAGTTCATTGGAGTGACTAGCTGTAAAACTTCATATGGTAATCTATATAGATATGTCAGTGAAGTTCTTACTGCAGCTTAAGTGCGATGTTCCTTTGACTTGCGGTGTTCAAGTCATCTTGGTCATGGAGACTTATACTTTAACATCTTAAGCAACCATCTCCAAGGAGGTGTGGACCCAGGATGATTGGGTATAAGCCGAAGTGCCCGAAGATGTTTAAACAGCCTACAAAGGATTCACCACTCCTTGCGAGGAGATGTATACCCAGGCCTATCGTCGGATTGTTACTCAAAGCCTCTGGCCAGAGCATGTCATATTTAGAGTATGAGTCTCTTAAATACATGAGAGTAATTAGAAATCCAAAGGACGAGAAAGACACTACTTGGACTAGGTGTGACGTAGTCAGCCTAGTGGGGACTGACACACACAGACCATGTCCTGAACCAAGTGGGTATAAGATGGTGAAGGGAATGGGGCACGATTCATTAGAGATGCTGAAGGGTTTCAGAAATATTTCTGAGGTCAACCGTTAATCTTTCGATTAATTGGGGGTCATGATGTACTACTAGGTGTCACTCATGATCGTTCTATAATTAGTTGATTATAGACAGCCAACATAAATCGAAAGCCTATTTAGTCACACGCACTACGAGTAATCCGAGGGATTTAAAACGAGTTGAAAATTGGATTTTCCAATCAAGAGAAATAAGTCGAATCTGAATTAATCAGAGTCGCAATGGAAGCTTAAAATGGCTAAGTCTTTTGAAGGCTTATCGGGCGAATTAAATTAGTTTAATTCGCGAGGGATTGGGCTTGAAGTGGCCGGCCAAAGAGGGTGCCCACCCTCTTTGGTTTAGCCGGCCACAATAAAAGAGAGAACCAATTTATTTGGTTTATTTTATAAAATAAATCAAGTGCGATTTGTTTTATAAATTATGGATAAATAAATTTGTATAAAGAAATTTATAGAAATTTATTCTTTTTTATGGAAATTAAAATGATCCATGGAATGGTTTATTTTAATTTTATAAAATCAATTATGAATTTATTTTTCCATAATAAGAAAATTTATAAATTTCTTGTAAAATTTATTCCATAATAAAAGGAGAGAAGTATTTGTTTTATTATAAAATTAGTTATAATAAAACTTGGTTTAAACGGAATAATTCATAAAGAAAATTTATAGGATAAATTTCTTATGAAAAATTCCGTTAAAGGGGAGACTTGGCAAGGGAGAGGCTACTATATAAAGGAACCAAGGCTAGGCTTGATTTCCTTAATAGATTGATCAAGAGATTAACTCTCTCCCTCTCTCTCTCTCTAACTCTCTCTCTCTCTAGGGTCGGCACCCTTTCTCTCTCTAGGGTCGGCTCTCTCTCCTCCCCTAGGGCCGGCGCAAGCACCTAGGGTGCTCGTGAGTTTCCTCCACCAAGTTCGTACTGAAGAAGAAGAAGAAGCGGATCGCGACTCCTTCCTTCCTTTCCCGGAATTTTGATTCCGTTACTTGGTGGTTAGTTTCCATCCTTCTCTCTTGATTTTCTAGTTGTGTCTTTGGAGAATCTAGTAGTTCTCGTCGACACAAAACTCGTGGGTTTGCGAAATCATCCCGAAGAGAACTCGGCGTGGACGCGAATAGAGGCGGATCTTCCAAGGGACGCTACGGTTGGATCTCGTCCCTTACTTCGAGTTACACGAGGTACTAAGTAAATTAGTTTACTTTTCCGCAAAGTTTTAATTTATGATCATGTCCACACATCATAAGGTTGCATGCTAGATACGTGGTTAAAATAATTTGAGAAATTATTTTATGCTAATTCTTCCGCTGCACGTAAAAATTTAAAATTTTACGAACTCGTATCCTTGTCAACATGCACCCGGTCCCAACAGTGGTATCAGAGCCGGTTAGTGTTCGACATAATCATATAATTGTTTTGCGGAAAACTTTGTCATAATCTAAATTTTGGAAAAATTTTCAATTATGGAAATTTTCCAATTATTATAAATTTTAGATTTAGGAATTTCAAAGTTTGGAAATCCTCATGAAATTTCGCAAACGTTTGAAATATCCTAGTTTCTGAAATTTTATGATAATTGTGAAAACTTCCCATCTTTGGAAACTTTCCAATTTTGGAAATTTTCTATTTTAGAAAATTTCTAATTTTGAAAATATGTAAGTTTTCTTTGTACCAGAAACTTACAATTATTCTGAAAACCTATTATGAAATCTCGTAATTTTGGGCACTTTCTTTCAAGAAAGTCTAGACAAATTTATGGACAATTAATTGACAATTAAATTTGAATTGGTTTTTAAATTGACAACAAAATTCTTTATTTTGGATTGAGCCTCGGGGAGCCGTCCAATTTAAATTTAGTTGTTGTAATTTAATTTCCCAATTTTAAATGAAATTGTCATGTTTAATTTTGTTACACTTCCGAAGTGGACCAAATTGGATTTATGACAAATTACTTTTCTTTGGGTATCTGAGCCTCGGGGAGCCACCCTTAGAAAACGATTTGTTGTAATTAATTAAATCCATGAATAAAATATGATTTAAGAGGTGATGCTCTTACATATTATTGTCTCCAAAATTAATTAGGAAAATGGTTTCCTATAGAGTTTCTTAAATGAGATTTTCATGAAAATAATATGTGGTTGAATTAAGGGAATTGTCTCTTAATTTAATAAGATTTGATTTAGAGAAATCAAAGTCTTAAACATATTATTTCCGAAATTGATTATGACAATTTAGGAAATTGTTTCCCAAAACAATTCCTTTAATAAAGTATGAAATTAGAATTAGGAAATCCGGTTCCTAATTCAATTCATGGGACTTGATAAATTAAGTCACATACATACTTTATTAAGGAAATCGTTAGTCATGACATAATTATATGTCATGAATGTGCTTAGAAAAGAAAGGATGAGACCCAAAACCCCTTACAAAATATTAAGGCCAACACCTTCCATTAATATGGTTAGAATCGGAGTTTTGTTTCTTGTTTGGGTTGATGGACACATCCATACCCAGCTTGAACCTCAACATGTTCAAACCATGGAATTAGTTTATGATTAATACAGTTGGAGTCAGAGGTCAATCCTTAGTTATGGTTGTTGGACACATCCAAGCCTGACTAAATGGTTGAATGAGCTCCAACCATATTAAAACTATTTCTTGATTAATGGGTCAGTCTTAAGCTTGGAGCATCGATTTGTTGTGCCACAGCCAAGGTCGATGTAAAGAGAGGTGCAATTGGGTGCTGTGTATAATGTCGCATACTTGTTAATGAGTTAACAACCCAATGATTTATGCAAACATTCAATTAGTTGATAGCATAAAGTGATAGTTACATATATGTGATATGTAATCGGTATAATTACCTACCTTCATAGCTAAGAATAACTTGATGGCCACAGCCATGGTTGTTCATATCTATGGTTGGATATCAACCTATTTGGAGATGTTCCTACAATCTCCTGAATTGATAAAAAGGGTTATTCAATTTGAAAAATAAATAGGATTTTTAATTAATGTATATTGATACATTCTTTATCATTCTTCTCACATAAGCTCAATTTGTATTTCTAGGTTAATCACTCGATCATGTCTTCTCTAAACTTGCGTTCCATTTTGGACACCAATAAACTGACTGGGCCAAACTTCATGGACTGGCTTCAAAACCTGAGGATAGTCCACAAGGCAGAGAAGCTTGCATATGTCCTTGAAGATCAACTTCCCAACCATCCTCCAGAAGGTGCAACTCCAGACCAGCTAATGGCCTATCAGAAACATGTGACCGATTCTGAACTTGCGAGTTGCATCATGCTAGCCTCTATGGTACCTGAGCTGCAAAAGCAGCATGAGCATTTGGATGCTTATACCATCATCTTCCATCTTAATGAGTTGTTTGAAGAGCAGGCGAGATCCGAAAGGTTCGAAGTCTCCAGACTCCTCTTCACCACTAAGATGCAGGAAGGCACTTCTGCCTCGCAGTTTATGTTAAAGATGTTGGGGTACATTGAGCGACTGAGCACACTCGGTTTTGCAATGGATCATGAACTAAGTATTGACTTAATTCTGAATTGTTTGCCCAAAAGTTATTCACAATTTGTGATGAACTATCGGATGAACAAACTAGAGACTACCATTCCTGAGTTGCTCAACCTGCTGAAGACTGTGGAGCCTTCTGTAAAGCCAGATCAAAAGACGGTACTGTTAGTTGGTTCCTCGAAGAAAGGTTCTAAGAGGAAGGCCAAAGAACAGAATAAAGGGAAGAAGAAAAAGGCCAAAAAGACTGAAAAGAAACCAAAAGGAACTTGCCATCATTGTGGCAAGGAGGGTCACTGGCGAAGAAACTGCAAGGTTTATCTTGAGTCCTTGAAGAATAAGGCATCCGATGCCCCATCCTCTTCAGGTATCTTCGTTATTGAATGTCACTCTATTTCCTCAAATACCTGGGTACTTGATACTGGGTGCAGCTCACATATATGTAATGACATACAGGGGCTAAGGAATAGAAGAAGACTCGTCAAAGGAGAAGCGAATTTGCGAGTTGGAAATGGAGCAAAGATTGCTGCTGTTGCCATCGGAACATATTTGCTAAAGCTCCCCACTGGACGTGTCTTAGAATTGGATAATTGTTATTTTGTTCCTTCGTTAATAAAGAACATTGTATCTATTTCATGTTTGAATGAAAAGGGTTATCATTTAACTTTTAGTAACAATTGTTGTTACATAACTTTAAATGGCGTTCTTTATGGGAATGGAACTTTGTGCAATGGTATCTACACGTTAGATTTATCCAATGACGTTTTCAATATCGAAGTTAGCAACAAACGTGCTCGAATAGATAATCGAATAGACTCCTACACTTGGCATTGCCGTCTTGGCCATGTAAGTAAGAAACGCATGACCGAATTACACCGATGTGGAATTCTGGAATCATTTGAACCCGGTTCATTTGATACATGCGAATCATGCTTAAAAGGCAAGATGACCAAATTACCCTTTTCTGGAAAAGGTAATCCAGTGGGAGAATTGCTTGGTCTAATACATACTGATGTATGTGGACCAATGTCAACTCTTGCACAAGGAGGCTATAGCTACTTCATCACCTTTATCGATGATCACTCACGATTCGGGTATGTGTTCTTGATGAAACACAAATCTGAAGCTTTTGAGAAATTCAAAGAGTTCAGAAATGAAGTAGAGAAACAGCTTGGCAAAAGTATTAAGATACTTCGATCCGATCGAGGTGGTGAATACTTAAGTCAAGAGTTTCAAGATTATCTTAGGGACAATGGGATATTGTCCCAATGGACTCCGCCATATACACCACAGCATAATGGTGTATCTGAGAGGCGCAACCGAACCTTAATGGACATGGTTAGGTCGATGATGAATCATGCAACTCTTCCAAAATCCTTTTGGGGCTATGCACTTAAGACAGCTGTTTACTTGCTAAACAGAGTCCCGACCAAGGTAGTCTCTACTACTCCATATGAGACATGGAATAGTAAGAAACCTCACTTAACTCACCTTAAGATATGGGGTTGTCCTGCTTATGTGAAGCGGACTGTATCAGACAAATTGGATGCTAAGTCTGATAAATGTCTATTTATTGGATACCCTAAGGAAACGAAGGGTTACCAATTCTATCATCCCTTGGAACAAAAGGTGTTTGTTTCAAGGCATGCTGTATTTCTGGAAAAAGAATTTCTTTTACAAGAAAACAGTGGGAGTGGCATTGAACTTGATGAAGTTCAAGAAACTCCAATAGACATTACAGAGACACCTAGTCTAGACCCACAACCAATAACTCATAATGATGAGCTATCAGTTGAACCTAAAACAACACCACCTCTTCGTAGATCTGATAGGACACGCAATATTCCAGAGAGATACGGATTTCTCATAAGTGAATCGAACGACGTGTTACTCATAAGCGATGACGAATCTATCAGTTATGAAGATGTTCTGAAAAGTTCAGAAAGGGACAAATGGCTTGAAGCCATGAAGTCGGAAATGGATTCCATGTACGAAAATCAAGTATGGGACTTGGTTAACCCACCTGAAGGGATTATGCCCATAGGGTGCAAGTGGGTTTTCAAGAAGAAAACCGACATGGAAGGTAATTATGCTTAAATCCATTCGGATGCTCCTGGCCATAGCAGCTCATTATGATTATGAGATATGACAAATGGATGTGAAAACAGCTTTCCTTAATGGAAACCTGCTTGAGGATGTATACATGATACAACCTGAAGGTTTCACATCGGTTGATAAAACCAAAGTATGCAAGCTTCGACGATCCATATATGGACTGAAGCAAGCATCCAGGAGCTGGAACATCCGTTTTGATGAGACAATCAAAGAGTTTGATTTCTCACAAAATCCTGACGAACCTTGGGTGTACAAGAAGGTTAGTGGGAGTGCAGTCGTATTCCTAGTATTATATGTCGATGACATATTACTTATAGGAAACGATATATCAGTTTTACAGACAGTTAAAATTTGGTTGTCCAAAACTTTCTCCATGAAAGACCTGGGAGAAGCAACCTATATCCTTGGGATTAGAATCTATAGAGATAGATCAAAACGGTTGCTTGGTCTTTCGCAGTCTACATATATAGACCGAGTGCTAAAAAGGTTTAGCATGTCGGAATCCAAGAAAGGTTACCTTCCCATCAGGCATGGGATCAACCTTTCAAAGTCTATGTGTCCGCGCACAGAAGACGAGAGGATTTGCATGAATAAGATTCCTTATGCATCCGCGATAGGATCTATCATGTATGCTATGTTATGTACTAGGCCCGATGTATCGTATGCTCTGAGCGTCACGAGCAGATACCAGTCTGATCCAGGAATGGATCATTGGGCGGCTGTCAAGACAATCCTTAAGTACTTAAGAAGAACTAAGGATGTGTTCCTAATATATGGAGAAGGAGATATGGTAATACGTGGGTATACAGATGCCAGTTTCCAGACAGATAAGGATGACTCCAAATCTCAGTCTGGATACGTATTTACTTTGAATGGAGGCGCAATAAGTTGGAAAAGTTCCAAACAAGACACCGTAGCGGATTCTACCAAGGAAGTAGTCTGGATCAAGAAGTTTGTCTCCGAACTTGGCGTGGTTCCAACCATTGATGAAGCAGTGCCGGTTTACTGCGACAACAATGGAGCTATTGCACAAGCAAAGGAACCAAGGTCTCATCAGCGATCCAAACACGTGCTTCGCCGCTATCATCTGATCAGAGAGATTATAAGTAGGAATGATATACAAATTGAGAAAATTCCCACTGAAAGGAATTTAGCGGATCCTTTAACTAAGGCCTTGCCTCAGAGCAAGTTTGAGGGTCATGTTAGAGCCTGTGGTATTGGATACCGTAGCGATTGGCATTAGGCCAAGTGGGAGTTTGTTAGTGATATGAGAGAAGTGTCCTAAGGCAATCGCCTTATGATTGTAAACATTTATTTTAATAAATGAAAATTCACTATTTGAGTATACATGTTTGTGTATTTGATTGGGATCTTAAACTCATCTACTGAATGTCCGCAATACAATTCACAGCATAAGAGAATTTGTGATGAGATCACAACTAGTGATTATCTCTACATGTGCAATTGTGAAGTATTGAAAATATCCCTAGTCGATGAATTGATAAAAACGGACACTATCAATTCTGTTGAGACTAGCATGGGTTATTCTCTAATCAGCTGATTCTCACTGGCTGGTGACATTGGGATGTCCGGAGATAAACATGGATGCTAGTTAAGGGAACTAGTTCATTGGAGTGACTAGCTGTAAAACTTCATATGGTAATCTATATAGATATGTCAGTGAAGTTCTTACTGCAGCTTAAGTGCGATGTTCCTTTGACTTGCGGTGTTCAAGTCATCTTGGTCATGGAGACTTATACTTTAACATCTTAAGCAAGCATCTCCAAGGAGGTGTGGACCCAGGATGATTGGGTATAAGCCGAAGTGCCCGAAGATGTTTGAACAGCCTACAAAGGATTCACCACTCCTTGCGAGGAGATGTATACCCAGGCCTATCGTCGGATTGTTACTCAAAGCCTCTGGCCAGAGCATGTCATGTTTAGAGTATGAGTCTCTTAAATACATGAGAGTAATTAGAAATCCAAAGGACGAGAAAGACACTACTTGGGCTAGGTGTGACGTAGTCAGCCTAGTGGGGACTGACACACACAGACCATGTCCTGAACCAAGTGGGTATAAGATGGTGAAGGGAATGGGGCACGATTCATTAGAGCTGCTGAAGGGTTTCAGAAATATTTCTGAGGTCAACCGTTGATCTTTCGATTAATTGGGGGTCATGATGTACTACTAGGTGCCACTCATGATCGTTCTATAATTAGTTGATTATAGACGGCCAACATAAATCGAAAGCCTATTTAGTCACACGCACTACGAGTAATCCGAGGGATTTAAAACGAGTTGAAAATTGGATTTTCCAATCAAGAGAAATAAGTCGAATCTGAATTAATCAGAGGCGCAATGGAAGCTTAAAATGGCTAAGTCTTTTGAAGGCTTATCGGGCGAATTAAATGAGTTTAATTCGCGAGGGATTGGGCTTGAAGTGGCCGGCCAAAGAGGGTGCCCACCCTCTTTGGTTTGGTTGGCCACAATAAAAGAGAGAACCAATTTATTTGGTTTATTTTATAAAATATATCAAGTGCGATTTGTTTTATAAATTATGGATAAAGAAATTTATATAAAGAAATTTATATAAAGAAATTTATAGAAATTTATTCTTTTTTATGGAAATTAAAATGATCCATGGAATGGTTTGTTTTAATTTTATAAAATCAATTATGAATTTATTTTTCCATAATAAGAAAATTTATAATTTTCTTGTAAAATTTATTCCATAATAAAAGGAGAGATGTATTTGTTTTATTATAAAATTAGTTATAATAAAACTTGGTTTAAACGGAATAATTCATAAAGAAAATTTATAGGATAAATTTCTTATGAAAAATTTCGTTAAAGGGGAGACTTGGCAAGGGAGAGACTACTATATAAAGGAACCAAGGCTAGGCTTGATTTCCTTAATAGATTGATCAAGAGATTAACTCTCTCCCTCTCTCTCTCTAACTCTCTCTCTCTCTAGGGCCGACGCCCTTTCTCTCTCTAGGGCCGGCTCTCTCTCCTCCCCTAGGGCCGGCGCAAGCACCTAGGGTGCCCGTGAGTTTCCTCCACCAAGTTCGTGCCGAAGAAGAAGAAGAAGCGGATCGCGACTCCTTCCTTCCTTTCCCGGAATTTTGATTCCGTTACTTGGTGGTTAGTTGGAAATCCTTCTCTCTTGATTTTTTAGTTGTGTCTTTGGAGAATCTAGTAGTTCTCGTCGACACAAAACTCGTGGCTTTGCGAAGTCATCCCGAAGAGAACTCGGCGTGGACGCGAATAGAGGCGGAGCTTCCAAGGGACGCTACGGTTGGATCTCGTCCCTTACTTCGAGTTACGCGAGGTACTAAGTAAATTAGTTTACTTTTCCACAAAATTTTAATTTATGATCATGTCCACACATCATAAGGTTGCATGCTAGATACGTGGTTAAAATAATTTGAGAAATTATTTTATGCTAATTCTTCCGCTGCACGTGAAAATTTAAAATTTTACGAACTCGTATCCTTGTCAACATGCACCCGGTCCCAACAATACTAACTACAAAGAGAATGTCAGGTCGACTTGCAGTCAGGTAAAGTAAGCTGCCTATAGCACTTCTATAATATTTAAGGTCAACAGGTTTGCCATTTGGGTCACTATCTACAGTTTGATTGGTAGCCATAGGTGTTTTAATTTCTTTTGCACTATCCATTCCAAATTTTTTAAGTAGTTCTTTAGTGTATTTTTGTTGATAGACAAAAGTACCCTCACTGGTCTGTTTTATTTGTAGCCCTAAAAAGAAAGTTAATTGGCCTACTAAACTCATTTCAAATTCATTTTCCATTACCGTTATAAAATCTTGCAAAAATTTTGAGTTAGTTGAGCAAATATTATATCATCTACATATACTTGGGCTATAAAAATATCAGTTTTTAATGTTTTAACAAATAGTGTTGGGTCAATTTTACCTTGGTTAAAACCTTTAGATACTAAATGGTTAGACAGTCATTCATACCAGGCCCTAGGGGCTTGCTTAAGTCCATATAGGGCTTTTTTTAGTTTAAAGACATAGTCAGGGTGTTCTAAGCTTTCAAAACCAGGGGGTTGTCCTACATAAACCTCTTCCTTAATTAGGCCATTTAGGAAGGCTGACTTAACATCCATTTGATACAATTTGAATCCTTTATGGGTTGCATAACTTAAAAGCATCCTAATAGACTCAAGTCGAGCTACAGGGGCATAGGTTTCATCATAATCAAGTCCTTCTACTTGGCTAAACCCTTTAGCTACTAACCTAGCCTTATTCCTGATTATTTTACCTTGTTCGTTAAGTTTATTCCTAAAGACCCATTTGGTTTTAATGAACTTTTTGTCTTTAGGTAAGGGTACTAAATCCCAGACTCGACTACGTTCAAATTGGGCTAACTCCTCTTGCATAGCTATGATCCAATCAGGGTCAAGTAAAGACTCTTCTACTGATTTTGGTTCAATTTTGGAAATTAAAGCAATTTGGCTAAGGTTTCTAAAGGCTGACCTAGTTTGAACCCTTAGTTCTGGGTCACCTATGATTTGATCAATAGGGTGGGATGAGCTGACTCGAATAGTTCTGGTTTGGTTAGGTGAAGGTTCAGTCAGATCATGGTCTTGGTCCTTAATTGGGCTTTCATCTGGGTCAGTACTGGACCTAACAAAATCAATTGGTTGATAGGTGGTTTGATCAGAGTTATTTGGGTCAGATGTTTCATCAAATTTTACATTTGTAGTTTCTTCAATTCTTAGGGTAGTTTTGTTATAAACTCGATAGGCTCTACTGGTAAGGGAATAACCTACAAAGATACCTTCCTCAACCTTAGATGTAAACTTTCCTAAGTGTTCTCTAGTATTTAATATATACACTTTACATCCAAATACTTTAAAATACTTAATATTAGGTTGTTTGTTATAATAGATTTCAAAAGACGTTTTTCCTAGATTTTTATTTATAGTTATTTTGTTTTGTACATAGCAGGCTGTACTGACAGCCTCGGCCCAAAGGTATTTAGGTAAGTTGTATTTATTAAGCATTGTTCTAGTTGCTTCTTGTAGTGTTCTATTTTTTCTTTCTACAATTTCATTTTGTTGAGGTGTTTTAGGGCAGGAGAATTCATGGTGGTAGCCATTTTCTAAACAGAATTGATTAAATTTTTTATTTTTGAATTCCCCACCGTTATCGCTCCTAAGTCTTATAATTTTAACCCCTTTTTCATTTTCTATTAATTTGCAAAATTGAGTAAATATATCAAACGTTTCATCTTTATTTGTTAAGAATTTTACCCAGGTGAATCTTGAATAGTCATCTATAATTACTAAACAGTATAGATTCCACTAATTGATTTTACCCCATGTGAGTCAAATAGGTCTAGGTGAATTAATTCAAGAATTGATTTAGTTTGAGTTTGATTAGTTGGTTTGTGAGTTGATCTAGTTTGTTTCCCTTGTTAACAAGCATTACATAAGGTTGTCTCAAAGTTAGGTAACTTTGGTAGGCCTCTAACTAAACCATTTAGTTTAGGTAATTTTCTGAAGTGAGTGTGTGAAAGTCTCCTATGCCATAGCCAAGTCTCATCCTTATGTGTTAAAAGACAATTTGCTAGGGAACGGGTTAACCTAATTTCATAGATGTTATTATGTCTATGTCCTCTAAGTGTGATGTTTGGGTTGTCAGTGTGTTTGATCATACATTCATTGGACAAGAACCTAACCTTATACCCAGTGTCACACAATTGGCTGATACTTAGTAAATTGAAGTGAAAGTTTTCAATAAGTAAGACATTTTAAATTATAAAATCAAACTCAAGTTCAATGTTACCTAGGCCAATTACCTTAAGTTTACCGTTGTTTCCAAAGGCAACTGTCCCTAGACTTTTGTACTTGAGTTTTGTAAACTTGGTGGGATCCCCAGTCATATGTCTGGAGCACCCACTGTCGATAATCCACTTGTTTTTCTACAGTTAAGTAGGAAATTTTTAGAATTTAGTTTAAGTTTTTAATGAGTTAAAGGAATGATTTAAAGAAACTTAAGAAATTTGAACCCCAAAAAAACTTAAGAAGTTTAAAATTTTGAATTTAAAAAGCTTAGGAGAATTTGAATTTTGAAAAACCTTAAGAAATTGAAGACTTGAAGTTTTGAAAAAGTTAAGGAATTTAAAAGATTTAAGGAATTTAAAATTTGAATTTTGAACAACAAAAAAAAACTTAAGGAGTTTGAAAATTTGAATTTTGAACAACTTTGAAAAATATGGAAAAAAAACTTAAGAGTTTTGAATTTCGAGAAACATTAAGAAATTTAAAAAATTTAAGATTCTGAATTTTAAATTTGAATTGGTTAATTTGAATTTTAAAATTTGAATTTGTTAATTTGAATTTTGAATTTTGAACTTGTTAATTTGAATTTTGAATTTTGAATTCATTTTTTTGAATTTTGAATTTTGAATTCATTAATTTGAATTTTGAATTTGTTAATTTGAATTTTGAATTTTGAATTTGTTAAATTGAATTTGTTAATTTGAATTTTGAATTTTGAATTCATTATTTTGAATTTTGAATTTTGAATTCATTAATTTGAATTTTGAATTTGTTAATTTGAATTTTGAGTTTTGAATTTGTTAAATTGAATTTGTTAATTTGAATTTTGAATTTTGATTTTGTTAATTTGAATTTTGAATTTTGAATTCGTTAATTTAAAATTTGAATTTGTTAATTTGAATTTTGAGGTTTGAGTTTAGTTGTCCTTATTCATCTCACTTGATCTAAGTTGTCAATCAAAGGGATTCTATGATTTGTGTGAGATAAGTTGAGTTTGATTTATAAAAGTTAATCTGACCTTTTGTTAGATTCAGTTTTGACAAGAAGCAGTTTAAAAGTATACTTCCATAATTGGTTTCCAGGCCGTGGCGAGGCACAGAGGTCTTCTTTGGCCGAAGCCTTATTGGATCAACAACCACTTTCTAGGCAAATCCGCTTAAGGAAGCTGTACTTTTAACCTACCTATTGAAATTCCTTGGTCTAACTAGTCAAGGATGTGGCGGGGTAGCTCCGGCTAGTTCCACTGGGCTAAGAAGACCAAATAAAGGACGCCTTCCCCTACATGACTCCTTAGATCAGCTTCCCTAACGTACTATCAGCTCGCCCTACCCTAGTACTGAGTAGGTCAAGTGTCAGACTAACTTTTGAAACTAGTCCTAGGTACCCAGACGGGTAGAGGGTGACTTTGAGGTGCCAACTAATTTGGTGCCTCCCCCTAAATTATAGGTAGGGTATTTAGGGTCAATGTAATGAATGTCCTTCTTGGGGACATAGTATTGGTTCTGCCCTACTTGCTTTGTTAGGTAAGCTTTCGGGACCCACGCTTTTCGTCGGTTTTCACGTGGGTGGACAAATGAGATAAAGGATTTTTGGGTCGATCCTGATTTATATCCTATCCCAGATTTATTGTACACGCCCTTTTGAGATCCAAGAATAAGGTCAAGATTCTTGGACCGAGTTGTAAAAGTTGTTAGTAAGTCCTTAAGGTTTTGAACTTCACCCTTTAGGGTGGAGTTATCATTTTCTAGTTCAATTGTTCTTTCATTTTGAGTTGATTCAGTTAAGGTTTTGGTATTAATTAATTGCTCCTTAAGGTCTTGATTTTCCTTAAGGAGCTGGTCATTCCTAGATTCAAATGCAAACAAATTTTTATTTAAAACAGAGATAATCTTAAAAAACTTTTTATTAATTGAATCTAAGTATACCTTAGTCGAGCCATCCGAAAAGAGTCCGATCTCTTGGCTCGACTCGTATTCGGAATCTTCGTCGCTTTCCGAGTCCGATCCATGTCCGGTTGCCATTAGCGCAAGGTAACTTGAATTTTTTGGTGGTTCATTGTCGGAGTCGTCCGAGCTCTCGTCCCAGGTGGCTTGTAAAGCCTTCTTCTTCTTGTTCTTCTTGGGTTGGTCCTCCTTTTTATAGGGACATTCATGTTTGAAGTGCCCCTTTCTGTTGCAACTGAAGCAGGTCATTTTGCTTTTACCTTCATTGCTGATGGGCTTCATTATCTTTTGGAGGTCCCTTTTTGAAAACTTGTTCTTCTTTTTGGCAAAGACTTTTCTTACCAAGTTTACCATATGCTCCTCGTCGTCTGAGTCTGACTCTGGTTCTTCTTCGGATTCTTCTTGAATATTCTTCTTCGACTTGACCTTTCTTGAAGAATCTGCAAACAAAGCAAACCCTTTCTCGGCCTTGGCGTTAGTTTGTTCATGCAACTCTAATTCACAAAACAGTTCATCTAAATTTATTTTGGAATGATTCCTAGAGATTTTATAAGCATCTACAATGGATGCCCATAATGAATTTCTAGGAAAGGCATTTAGTACATACCTTATAATGTCTCTGTTTTCTTGTTTGTGCCCAATCAGGTGGAGTCCATTTAGTATGTCCTTGATCCGAGCGTGAAGTTGACTTGCAGATTCTCCTTCCTGCATTTTCATATTAAACAATTTATTTAAAAGCAAATCCCTTTTTGTTACCTTTGCATCAGTAGTGCCTTCATGCAATTCAATTAGTTTATCCCAAAGTTCTTTTGCTGATTCGGTTGGTCCGATTCTGTTCAGCTCTTCTTTGGTTAGTCCGCACTGGAGGGTGTTCTGCGCTTTGAACTCGATCTGAGCTTTTTTCTTCATTTCCAGGTTCCATCTATCGGGCTTCAGTGGTGCCTTGTTTCCCTCGTCCATTGGTGGTTCGTAGCCAGTTTGCACCGCGAACCATTGATCCATATCGATTTTGAGATACACTTCCATTCTCCGCTTCCAGTAGGGGAAATCTTCCCCGTTGAAGAGCGGAGGACGAGCAGTGTTGTAACCTTCACTCTGGGCCATCTGTGACTTAAAAAAAATAACAAAACTCATTCCAAGACTAAGTCTTGGATTAGTGGTGTGGTACAAAAAAAAAAGAATAAGTGAAGAGCGACTCGAAATGGTGTTGCACCAAATTCGAGTAAAACTGAACGAACAAAAGAAAAAGATCCAAATTTAAGCAACAATACTTAATTTAGATTGTGCAACGAAAAACACAAAATGTGAAAAACTGGATCTCCCCCGGCTCTTACGGTGGTTGCACCGATTCAGAGCGTACCAACGCTCTGATACCACTTGTAGGACCGATGCACGTGATGTTGGATCGAGAGATGCGATAGAGGGGGGGGTGAATGTCGCAAATCGTTCGGATTAAATAGAAAAGAGTAAGTGCGCGGCGGAAATAGAGACAAAATAACACAACGCTAACAAAGTCTTTTTTACTTGGTTTGGAGCCTGGGTCGACTCCTACTCCAAGGCCCACGGTCGTTGACCATTTACTTTGGGCAATTCTATAATGCGTAGAAAGAATACAGAAGAGAACTACAATTTACAATAAACAAAGATTACACTTCTGTATTTACCAACTCCCGGGGAAGGCTCGAGTTTCGGTGCAGCGGGAGGTCGACGGCGCTTCGGACTTGAGTCGGGAAGTTCCTGGAGCAGAGCGCGGTCGTCAGAGAGTTTGGATGCGTTGAATGAAAGTTGTGTGTTGAAGAAGAGGGTCGAGGGCCCTTTTTATAGTGCCTGGGGGCGCCCTGGTCGACGGGGGCGCCCCCCCACGTGGCAGCAGATCCACAAGAGGCGCGGTCGTCGACTTATCCCTTAATCCTCGGGATAAGGCCTTGACTGGGGCGCCCTGGACGCTGGGGGCGCCCTGGTTGACCCGGTCAAACCTTATCCGCAGCGCTGAGCTCTCCTTGGTAAGGCTGGGGGCGCCCTGGGCGCTGGGGGCGCCCGGGACAGCGGGGGCGCCCTGGGTGCGCAGTGCAGACGCGGCAACAGCTTAACTCTTCAGTTGGTTTGCCATGGGGGCGCCCGGGACAGCGGGGGCGCCCTCAGAATGTACTGTCGAGGTTCTTCTGGTTGTGTTGTGTTTTGTGTTCACCTTGGGGGCGCCCGGGACACTCCAGGCGCCCTGGTCAGCGATCGCCTCTTTCCTTTGAGGCATTCTGAGCTGCAGACATACGTTCCTTTGGTCCTGCATCCAGGGTTAGTCCAAAACACAATAAACCAATAACATAATGAATTATACAGCCTTGGCTGTCTTGGTTCTGACTTTGGTCTCCAAAATGGAGCCCTAGGTCGAACCGACGCCTAATGTTCCTTCAAGGGGAACGCGTCCTCACCTACTCCTCTCGGGAGAATTTACCTGGTGCCAACCGGATCCTCCAGTTGGACTTTTGCCCGGCAGCCCTTCGCCAGGTCTTGGTTTTCGCCTAGCAGCCCTTCGCCAGGACTTGGTTTTCGCCTAGCAGCCCTTCGCCAGGACTTGGTTTTCGCCCAGCAACCCTTCGCCAGGACTTGGTTTCCTGACAGCCCATTGTCAGGTGCCTAGCATCCCTTCGCTAGGACTTGGTTTTCGCCCAGCAACCCTTCGCCAGGACTTGGTTTCCTGACAGCCCATCGTCAGGTGCCTAGCATCCCTTCGCTAGGACTTGGTTTTCGCCCAGCAACCCTTCGCCAGGACTTGGTTTCCTGACAGCCCATCGTCAGGTGCCTAGCATCCCTTCGCTAGGACTTGGTTTTCGCCCAGCAACCCTTCGCCAGGACTTGGTTTCCTGACAGCCCATCGTCAGGTGCCTAGCAGCCCTTCACTAGGACTTTGTTTCCTGCACTCTCAAGCAGCATTGTTAGACAACAAATAACCCTTAACTTTAAATCCTTTGCCAATATCAAAACAAGGTTCGATCTGGTGCTTCCTGCACCAACAATCTCCCCCTTTTTGATTATAGCAACACAATTCAAAGTTAAGGAAAATGATAGCAGTTTAAGCATAAAGGTTATGACTAATAAAACATATCAATTCGTAACAGTCTATACCCAAATGTAATTTGAACAGTGAAAAGAACAGTCTATACCCAAATGTAATTTGAACAGTGAAAAGAGAGAGAAAAAAATTTCTCATGCTCATTCTCCCCCTGAATAATTAACTTAACTCTTAACTTTGACCTTTCCTCCCCCTTTGACATATATCAAAAACAAGCATGGGTGAACAAGGTATCTAACAGGGATTTATGAGTTTTTCTAAGTGCTTTATGTTTTTGACAAAGTATTTTTCAAGAATCAAGTAAAAGCATTTTCAAAACTTTTTACACTTAGATAATTTACCATTATGAAAAAAAATTTCAGGCTTAAAAAAAATTTACAACTTTTTATAAGGCAGAAAAAATTTACTTAGGCAAAATTTCCAAGTTTCCAAAAAAAATTTTAACTTTTAGAAAAGGAAACTTTACTTAGAAAATTTTTCAAGAAATTTTTCACGCTTAGAAAATTTTCAAGAAAAGGATTTTTCAGGCTTAACAAGTTTTTAAACTTTGGAGCAAGTACTTTTTAGAAGAATTTGAAAATTAAGTGTCAAGTACTTGATTGAGAAAATTAAGTAAAAAAATACCCGTTAAATACTTAAGTACTTAAAAGATTTTGAAAAGAAATTGTGTTTTGAAATATGTTTTGAAAGAAGTTTTGAGAATAAATTGTGTATCAGAGCTTATGAGTTTTGAAAACATAAAAATACTTGGTATAACTCTTAAAAGCATAGCAAAAGCTTAAATTTCCAGATTAAGTCCATTTTAAAGAGTATTATGCAAAAAAAAATATTTTGTATTTGAAAAAAAATTTCGAAAAAGAGTTTTGAAAAGATTTTTCAAGTACTTTTGAGATAAATTATGATTTGAAATACATACGTACTTTTAGAAAAGTATTAGATTTTTTTTTAAAACAAAATATTTCACTTGACTAGGTTTCTTTTCCAGTCTGACACAATCCTAGGAAACCTTGTTAACTACAAGGACATTTCCCTAAGTGTCCTGGAAATTTTCAAACTCAAGTAAATTTTTAAAAAAATGATAGTACTTAAAAATATATTCTAAAAAAGTGTGTGAACTTTTGAAGGTTCAATGTTTTACTTAACTTGGTTCATTTTCCAGTCTGACACCATCCTAGGAAACCTTGTTGACTACAAGGACATTTCCTAAGTGTCCTGGAAATTTTCCAACCTAAGTAAATGTTATTTCGAAAACAATTTCATAAGTCACACAAATTCTAACAAATAGTATTTTGAAAAACTTAGATTTTTGCAGGAGTTTGAAATAAAGCATGTTATTAAATAATTCCTTTAATTTTGACCTCCCCTTAAACTTGACTCAGTCCTGGGAAGCTTGTTGACCACAAGTACTCTTCCTTTGAGTCTTAAGGTTTGAGTCAGATTAGAAAGAACTGTTTAACAAAGACATAAGTAAAAAGAAACTTTTTCTGAAGTTTTTCTTTTGACTTAGACTCCCCCTTAATTTGACACATCCTAGGAGTCCTTGAAGATCATGAAGTGGACCTTTCCTCTGTGTCTTTAGGGTTTGTCAAGATCAAAAGAAGCACTTTTGAACAATCTTCTGAGTATGATAACTTTCAAGGAGATAAATTTTTGAAAATCTCAATTTGGAATAATAACACAGTTTAAAAAAAATTTGAAATGATAATAATTTTTCCAAAGCGATAGTAATATATTAAGGTTTTTGAATCAACTTTTGAAAGCCTTATTTTGAGATGAAAATAAGTTTTAAAGCATAGGATTTTGAGAAATCAAAAAAACATTAAGAGGAACTCCCCCTGTATCCGACATGGACTGACTTTATCTAAGACCTTAGTGTTGACTAGGTTTGACCATGTTTGACTCAGTTGACTAAGGTTTGACTATGTTAATCATGGTTTGACTACGTTGGAATTATCCTCTGAATTAAAACACAACATAAAAGAAATTTTAATTTGAACTTAATTTTCCTGTCTCACCCAATCTAGGATTTTCAAACAGTTAACCTTAAAAGTTCTTTGTGAGACAGGTTTGAAGGTAAAAATTAATTTTGAAAAGGAATTTTCATTTATTTTGAAAAAAGTTATTTAATTTTGAAAACAGATTTGATAAAAAAAATAAGTTTAGAAGGCAGAAATTTTGAACACTGATTAAGTGATTTTTGAAACAGAATAAGTTTGAAAAATAAAAATTTTGAAAATAGATTATAATCTTTAATTATTTGAAATTTGTGTTAGATTCGAATTTGACAAAAGATAATTTGAATTTGAATTTCAGAAATTGGCTTCCAGGTCTTGGCGAGACACTAGGCCTTCTTTGGCCATAGCCTTATGGGATCATCCACCCTTTCCTAGACAAAGCCTTTTAATGAAATTTCATTTTCAAATTAAATTAGGTCATTTTCTGGTCTAACTAGCTTGGGTCTTGGATCGGTAGCTTCGGCTGGTTTCACCAGTCTAAAGAGACCAAGTAGACTTGATCTTATTAGAGTTGGTTTCCCCAACGTACTATCATCTCACCTCCTCCCAATACTATGTTTTCAAATTTCAAGTAATTGGTTAAGTCCTTAAGCTATCTAGTCCTATGAATAGCCAAAACAAAACTTCAGATAATGTCATAGTGAGGAGAAATTTCTGGATTTTCTATGTTTGCAAAATTATTAATCAGTTTTTCTTGTATATCAATTTTAATTTTCAAAGTCTCATTTTCTTGTCTTAACATTTTGAATTTTGACTTTGCTAATATACATGATTTCATTAAGTTATCTAAGCATGCATCCATATCTAAATTTGATCAAGGGAGATTAACTAAACTATCAGTATTCAAGGTAAAGAGTTGATTTCGATGTAAATTACAGTTACCCATTTTGGTTGGTTGCCCTGGATCTTTGTAACGTTTATCTGTGCATTCCTCTTTGTAATGCCCAAACTCCTGACACTTGAAGCATTGAATGCGACTCTTGTTCTTTCGTGCTTTTGGAGCTCATTTCTTTGTTGCCGTCGGTGGTATCGTTTGAATCTTACGAGTAGGACACTTAGTTTGGTAGTGCCCTCTCTCCCTGCATATGTAACAAATTATATGATTTTTAAAATTTAAATTTGTAATTTTACCTTTTGATTCCTTATTGGGAATCTCCCCCTTAATTGTTGTTGTCTCGGATCTAGATTCATCTTTTGGTTCCGTGTCTGAGTCGGACTCGGATACTTGTTGAAGCTCCTTCTTTGGTAGTTGTTTAGGAGATTTCCCTGCAACAGAAATTATACCTTCCTCGACCATTATAGTATCTGTTTGATTATTTAATTCTAATTTTGAAAAGCATTTAAAATTACTTACCATCTCTGTCAGTTCGTCGTTTGATTCTGGTTCAGACTCTGACTCGGCTGTTTGTGCTTGGACCGAAAAGGCAAGATAATTTACCTGATCTTCTTCTTCATCTGAGATCTCTTGATGAAGGTTAATCAGTTTTTCCTAGATTTCTCTAGCACATCTGAATGGACCTACTAGTTTGAGTTGCTCGTTGGTTAGACCACATTGCAAGATTACTGTTGCCTTAGCATCAGTCTCGATCTTCCTCAGAGTTGGTTCGTCCAATTTCTCCCAAGTGATCGACATTCCATCTTCTACGGGAAAAGAAAATCCCGTTTGGATGATTAGCCATAGGTCCATGTGGGCTTTTAGAAGCGACTCCATTTGACTTCTCCAAGAGTTGAAGTTCTTGCCGGAGAAGAGTGGTGGACGGGTACTGTTCCATTCTTGATTAGCCATTAAGAACAAATCTTGCACACAAAAAGAAAAATAGAAATGTACCAAGACTTGGTCTTGGATTAGTAGTGCGGGAGCAAGAGAAAAATAGTCCAAAATAAATATTGCACGATTTTCAAGGCAAAATAATATTAAAATAATAATAAAAAAATTTATGACAAATTTTCAAAAATTGATCGTTTTATCAATTCTAATGAATGGTGAAAAGATGAAAATTCAAAATTGAAAAAGGCGTAAGGATATTTTAAATACACTCACAGATATTATTTATTTGAAAAATAAAGCGAAAAAAAAATCCGAAAAGATTTTTCAAAGTGGTGGTTGCACCAACTTTGAATAACCCCGCTCTGATACCACTTGTTGGATCGAGAGATGCGATAGAGGGGGGGGTGAATGTCGCAAATCGTTTGGATTAAATAGAAAAGAGTAAGTGCGCGGCGGAAATAGAGACAAAATAACACAACGCTAACAAAGTCTTTTTTACTTGGTTCGGAGCCTGGGTCGACTCCTACTCCAAGGCCCACGGTCGTTGACCGTTTACTTTGGGCAATTCTATAATGCGTAGAAAGAATACAGAAGAGAACTACAATTTACAATAAACAAAGATTACACTTCTGTATTTACCAACTCCTGGGGAAGGCTCGAGTTTCGGTGCAGCGGGAGGTCGACGGCGCTTCGGACTTGAGTCGGGAAGTTCCTGGAGCAGAGCGCGGTCGTCAGAGAGTTTGGATGCGTTGAATGAAAGTTGTGTGTTGAAGAAGAGGGTCGAGGTCCCTTTTTATAGTGCCTGGAGGCGCCCTGGTCGACGGGGGCGCCCCCCCACGTGGCAGCAGATCCACAAGAGGCGCGGTCGTCGACTTATCCCTTAATCCTCGGGATAAGGCCTTGACTGGGGCGCCCTGGACGCTGGGGGCGCTCTGGTTGACCCGGTCAAATCTTATCCGCAGCGCTGAGCTCTCCTTGGTAAGGCTGGGGGCGCCCTGGGCGCTGGGGGCGCCCTGGGCGCTGGGGGCGCCCTGGGTGCGCAGTGCAGACGCGGCAGTAGCTTAACTCTTCAGTTGGTTTGCCATGGGGGCGCCCGGGACAGCGGGGGCACCCTCAGAATGTACTGTCGAGGTTCTTCTGGTTGTGTTGTGTTTTGTGTTCACCTTGGGGGCGCCCGGGACACTCCGGGCGCCCTGGTCAGCGATCGCCTCTTTCCTTTGAGGCATTCTGAGCTGCAGACATACGTTCCTTTGGTCCTGCATCCAGGGTTAGTCCAAAACACAATAAACCAATAACATAATGAATTATACAGCCTTGGCTGTCTTGGTTCTGACTTTGGTCTCCAAAATGGAGCCCTAGGTCGAACCGACGCCTAATGTTCCTTCAAGGGGAACGCGTCCTCACCTACTCCTCTCGGGAGAATTTACCTGGTTCCAACCGGATCCTCCAGTTGGACTTTTGCCCGGCAGCCCTTCGCCAGGTCTTGGTTTTCGCCTAGCAGCCCTTCGCCAGGACTTGGTTTTCGCCTAGCAGCCCTTCGCCAGGACTTGGTTTTTGCCCAGCAACCCTTCGCCAGGACTTGGTTTCCTGACAGCCCATCGTCAGGTGCCTAGCATCCCTTCGCTAGGACTTGGTTTTCGCCCAGCAACCCTTCGCCAGGACTTGGTTTCCTGACAGCCCATCGTCAGGTGCCTAGCATCCATTCGCTAGGACTTGGTTTTCGCCCAGCAACCCTTCGCCAGGACTTGGTTTCCTGACTGCCCATCGTCAGGTGCCTAGCATCCCTTCGCTAGGACTTGGTTTTCGCCCAGCAACCCTTCGCCAGGACTTGGTTTCCTGACAGCCCATCGTCAGATGCCTAGCAGCCCTTCGCTAGGACTTTGTTTCCTGCACTCTCAAGCAGCATTGTTAGACAACAAATAACCCTTAACTTTGAATCCTTTGCCAATATCAAAACAAGGTTCGATCTGGTGCTTCCTGCACCAACACGTGAGAGGGGGGGGTGAATCACGTGACTTTTAAAATCTTCGTTATAGAATCAGAGTCGATAGAAAATTGTACGATGCTTTGAAAAACATGCACAGCGGAAAAATTAAAACGAAAAGCGAAAGCGAAATATAATAAAAAATTACACGAGGAGTTTTACTTCATTCGGAGCCTTCGGCGACTCCTACTCGAAGACCTAGTCTCCTTGAGCCTTTCCAGTGGGCAAGCCACTAAAAGCCTCTACTAGCAAACTCCCGGTAGAGTGATTCGCATACAAGATTATGTGGAAGTGTAACAACCCTACACTTCCCCTTTTAATAATTTATGTGTAGACAGAACAAAAATTATGTTACCCAACACTTAGATTTATCTGAAGCAGCTTGGGTGTTGGGAGTGATCTTCCGGCAGCGGTCGGACAGCGTCAAGTCAAAGCACAAACCGCAGCAGAGGAGCGTGGAAGCAAGAGAGTGCCAAAGCTTGAACTAGAAATTTTTTTTTTCAATCTCCTAGAGGGCTTGCTTGCTTCCTTTTATAGTGCCTCGATGCATGATCTTCTCAGCTCAAATTTTATCCATCAGCAAGAAGGAATAATTCAAACAAGATAATGTTTCTATCTTTGCTTCACTTAAATAATTTAAATAAAATTTAATCTGAAAAAGTTAACCAAGAGGTTTTATCCTCTTACCTCACCAAGGCTTTTTGTTTTTCGAAAAAATAATTCAAAATACAATTTAAAAAGAGATTTTATCCTTCTAGCTAGGCTTCACGTGAGAATTTTAAGCATTAATAGGAATAATTAGAAAATAACAATAAGATTTTATCCTTAGTAGGAATAATTTTATTCTCCAAAAAAAATAAGAAATACGAATAATTTAAATGAAAATTTATCCTCCACCGAGGCTTTAGATGAGGAATAAATTTATAAAATTAACCTACAAAATCTAATTAGTTCACATATCAAATAAATCCTGTAAAATAGAGTTAATGAATTTAGAGTTAATTAGACCCCGTCCAAACCTGGATAAGGATCTAACCAGGACTCAACCGAGGTCACCAAAATGGGCCTAAGTTGGACCGCGCCTACAGTCCTAAAATAGGACCTGCCCTCACTGGTTCGCTCCTCCAGTGACTTACCTTACTTACCTCGTGCAGCTCTACTCAACTTCTTAACCCACCAGGTCTTCCTGCCAGGGCTCAACCACCCTGGTCTTTTTGCCAAGTTTCAACCAACTTGGGCTTCAGCCAATTGTCAGGCCCCACGAACCCAACTGGACTTCCTGCCAGGACTCAACCACCCTGGACTTCAGCCTGGTGTCAGGTCCTAAGTCTTTCAACCCTGCACACTTAGTAAAGAGATCAAAACCAAAAGCAAGCCTAACTTTAATCTATTTGTCATTCATCAAATCCCAAGTTTAACTATTAGTGCAAATTGCACCAACAACACCCTTGTCTGGGGCGCCTGTAACGCCCGCCCTTCCCTGCCCTACGATGTAGGTGGAAGGCGGCGTTACGCTAACATACATTCATGCATATGGAGATCTTAATACAGCGGAATAATTTTAAACTCCCTACTTATGCGTTTAAACCATGCAACTAACACTTGAATCATGTAAACATGTCTTAGCTATCATTCTTAAACAAGGTTACTTGGTAAACTTAGCATTGTCATAACATAAAAAGAATAAGACATAACATGTGATACATAACATTCTTGAACATGCTTGCATTAAACATAACTTATCCTACCATTAAGCTTAAAGCCAACATATTGTTCTAAACGAACATATCATGGAAATTAACAGAAGTTGTTCTTTAAGGAAAAACCATCATAGAGTATAGCATGAAACTAGAGTTGGTAATGCAAAACATGTGAAGTTGTTCTTTAGGGAAACCATCATAAAGTATAGCATGAAACCAAAGAGGACAATGCAAAACATAGACATGTCACAATTATGAGTAATAGGATCTTTTTCTTTTTCTTTTGCCAAGTCACCGCCACACACACTCACTTGCCCTCCTGCTGCTTCCCTTAGCTTAATATCCTCTTGCTTGATCTGCGGTATAAGAAGGTAAAACTATAAGCACATAGGCTTAGTAAGATTCTTTCCTACTCATTAAAACCATACATCACATATAGTCAATATAAAGACATAACATGGAGAGTGTAACATAAAACAATCATATAGAAGTGCTTAACATAAAATGAAGGTGCATAGAGTTCATGACATAAGAAGTACTTGACATAAAATATAAGCATATAAAATATTCAACATGGAGAAGTTCTTGACATGAAACATAAGCATATGAACATACTTGACATGGCATAATTCTTGACATAAACATAAGCATATGATATACTTGACATGACATAGTTCTTGACATAAACATAAGCATAAGACATGGCATGGCATAATTCTTGACATAAACACAAGCATAAGACATACTTGGCATGACATAATTCTTGACATAAACATAAGCATAAGACATACTTGGCATGACATAGTTCTTGACATAAACATAAGCATATAACATACTTGACATGGCGTAGATGCATAGCATGAATGAATGCATGAGTTAAATGCACATAACATAAGAATGCTTATTTGAAAATCATACTTATAAATACTTAAACATAATCATAACATCATGGGGGGCCCCAGCTTGTACCACATACATACATCATATGCGAGCATCCCTAAGTAAATGCGAGGTAGCTAGTCTCGACCTATTAGGGTAGGGACAGCTACGGTAGTCCCAGAACTGAGGCTGACATAAGGAGCCCATCCCTGTTGGACAGCTACGGTAGTCCCAAAATCGTGGACAGCTATGGTAGTCCAGAACCGAGGCTTTCATAAGGAGCCCATCCCTTGGACCCTTACTTCGGTCCGGTACAAGCCCATTCATAATGTAAAATAGCTTCACATGCTTCATCATTCATACATTCATAGAACATTCATAGCATAATTGAAGACATAAACGTGATCTTAATACATGAAACATGGTATAAAGCATACTTAGCATTTCATTATTCTTACTTAATGCATAACATCATTATGCCTTAAAGGCATGAACATCATCTTCATTCATAAGACATGACATACATACATAATTATGCCTTAAAGGCATAAACATCATCTTAGTTCATAAAGCATGCATGATCATGGTACATAAGGTAAGCATGCATAGATAAGTTTTTTTTCATACATGATACATACTACATAGGTTCATGACATTCAACATAAAACATGCGTAGGTCTACATAACCATAATCTACATATGTTCAAGACATTTAACCTAATGCATGCATAATTCTACATAAACATAATGCATATTTCATAACACATGTGTTCATGGTATATGGTTTAAAACATCCATAAATAAAACCTACTAAAACATGGCACATAATCTAAGCATACAAGGTCATGATACATAGCACATAAAGTTAGGGTTTAGACATCATAAAATTCATACAACATGCTTGAACATATATCTACATCATAATTAGCTATAAACAAGTACTCTTGAAACCCTAACCTAACCCAAACCCTAGTTTAGGTGCTTGGCCGAAAGTTGGAAAAAAGGAATCCCATTATTCAAGTAACATGTGAGGTACCATAAGTAAAGTAAAGCTCATACAATACATACAATGCCATAGGAAGCCATTAGAACCCATGATTGGGGCTAACCATAAGTCCTAGCCCTACAACTTGGTCTTGGCCGAAACCCTAGAGGGTCACAAGTACATAGAAAAATTCATATAATTCACAATTAACATCCAATACAATACATACAATGTCATAGGAAACCATTAGAATACATGATTGGGCTAACCCTAACTCCTAGCCCTAACATTTGGTCTTGGCCGAAACTTATAAGGGTCTTAAGTCCATGGAAACTTCACATAATTCAAAATTAACATCCATTATATCATAAGGAATCATAATAAGCACGCTTGGAGGGTTAGATCCAATCCTAACCATGAAAACAAGGAGGTGGCCGAAACTTGTAGAGGGTCTTAGGGTGCTACAAAAATTCCACAACTCACCATTCATTCTTATTTTATCATGAGAAAGTATTAGGAAATATAAGTGAGGCCTTAACATCATCCTAAACCCAAAAGTAGTGCTTGGCCGAAACCCTAGATGCCCTATTCCATAGTTTTCTCAACATAGAACCCAAACAAAAATCTTAAATCATGATAGACAACATAAAACTATTATACCATAGGTGAGGGAGTCTTACCTTCCTTTATCTTGGTTATAAACCTTGAATAGAGAAACAAAAGAAAACCTTCTTGGCCTTAGAACACTCCTTGCCCTTGTAGCCTTGTAGAAGAACTTAGATCTTCAAGAGGGAGTCTTCTTGTGAAGTTTTCCAAGGGGAAAACCACCTTGTGGGTTTCGGCTAGGAGGAGGAAGAAGAGAGGAGAGGAAGAGCCTTGGTGGAAGAAAAGAGGAAGAAATAACTTAGGTGTCTCTTCATTCCTCACCCCCCTCTTTTATACTAAGTGGAGGGCAAGTGAAGGGACATGGTGCCTCCTCACATGGTGACTTTTCACTTCCTTTAGCCTTAATCATAATCCTCTTCCTTTTCCATTAGCACTCCCTTGCTAGGTGAATTGGTTAGTACATGCATGATGAGGCTTTGCCTCTATCCTAGGTCCAATGTTCAATCATTGGTGCATGCACTTCTTTTTATTGCATTTACTCTTATTTTTGGTAAGGCCCACATAAGAGTCCACTAAGAGTTATGCTAATATTCCTAATTGGAGCCCATTTCTATTTATGTTACTAATTCTACCCAAGGTCCACTAATAGTCATGATACTAGAAGGGTCCATGTAAAGCCCATTAGTACTTAGCTTTTTAATTTATATGAGAATCATACTAAGGTTCATGCTAGTATTCATATGTTACTCAAGAATCCATATAAGAATGATCAATATTTTTAAAGAAAATATTGAGAGGATTTTACAGGCATTATAGCTCCTGTATCAACATAGGCGCCTGATCAAACAGGCGCCTGACTCCATTCAGGCGCCTGGGAGCAGAAAACTTCACCCTTTCTTCCTACAACCAGGGATAGTTCAAAACACAAATAACACATAAATAATAAGAGTTTAAGCATTGTTTAACAGCTTGAGCTGTCTTGGTTCTAACATTAGGCTTCCCAAATGGAACTCTAGGTCGAACCAACGCCTAATGTTCCCTCCTACGGGGAACGCACCCTCACCTACTCCTCTCAGGAGAGTTTACCTTTTTGCCAATCGGATCCTCTGGTTGGACTTTTGCCCAATCCCCCTGATCAGGTCTTCATGCCCAGTCCACGACTAGGACTTATTGCCCAGCTTCACCTACCAGGTCTTCGGTGCCCAACTTCACAACCAGGACTTATTGCCCAACTTCACTCACCAGGTCTTCGGTGTCCAGTCCACGACTAGGACTTATTGCCCAACTTCACTCACCAGGTCTTCGGTGCCCAGTCCACGACTAGAACTTATTGCCCTATTCTTAGAACCAGGACTTCGTCCCTAGTGTGCCTAGGACTTTTCCTGCACACTTGAGTAGCATTGTTAGATCACAATAAAATCATAACTTCTGAACCCTTTGACATTATCAAAACACAGGTTTGACTTAGGTGCTTCTGGCACCAACGATCTCTCCCTTTTTGATTTATGGCAACCATGTTCAAAAAGTTAAGTTTAAGGTATTAAAAGCACATGTCTAACAAGAAAAATATTACTCTTTGAAATACTATTTACTAAGCTCCCCCTGAAATATAAATTCTCCCCCTGAAGCATCCAATAATATGCATTTTTTCCAAAAAATGTCTAGGTGTTAACGTTTGACTAAGTGTTTTTCAAAACAATGCAAAATACTTTCCAAAAAAATTTTACACATAGCACAGTCTTTAGAAAAGGTTTGCAAGCCCAAATTTTACTTTAGAAAAAATTTTCACTTAAAACAACTTCGAAAAAATTCCACTTAACCAAATTTTTTTTTGTGCAAAATTTTTTCCTAGAAAAAATTTCATTTGAGCCAATTTTTGAGCAAAATTTTTACTTAGAAAATTTTCTAGTTAAGCCAATTTTTGCAAACCAAAAAAAATTTCTCTTAATAAAATTTTACTTGAAAAAAAAATCACTTAGCCAATTTTCACATACAACATTAAACCATATTTTACACAATAAATTTTGCACACTTAGAAAAATTTGCTTAGAGAACTTTTTGTGCATTTAGAAAAAATTTACTTAAGAAAGTTTATGCATTTGTAAAAAATTTACATAGAAAATGCTTAAGAAATTTTTGCTTAGAGAATAAATTTTTACTTAGAAAAATTTGTTCAGGAAAATGCATTTAGAAATTTTCCTTTGAAAAAATTTTGTGCACAAACAAAATTACTTAGCAAAAAAAATTTAGAAATATTTTTACTTAGAAAAAAAATTGTGCACTTGAAAAACTATTTGCTAAAAAAATTTTGTGGACTTAAGAAAAGCATTTTTGAAGGAGTCAGAGCTTTAAATTTAATTTGAAAATTTAATGCACTATGTTTTAACTTTTTGAGAAAATGAAAAATTTAGAAAATTTTACTCTTTTCTTTTCTCTCTCCCCCTTTGCCATATATAAAAAAAATAATAGAAACTAATTGCAGATCAAATCAAATTTGAATCAGAGTTAGCAAAAAAAAATAATTTAAGCCCGTATTGAACCAACTTTAGTGAATTCAAGCAATAAAAAGGACCAAATCAATTAATCTGATCTTGTTCGGGTCCTGTCTAACCCAGTTAGCTATTTACTAACTGTTATATAACAGTAGGTTTCAGTAGGGTTAGTCAAGTTAAGTGATCTGATCAAGTTAGATTGTCTAAGCTTGAACACTTAACTTGATTGCTGTTCAATTGTATTTATCGCCCCAATTACTATAGATACACTGACTTAAAGCATCTTGAATTAAGACATAGACCTAAACATATCAACCCAGTCTAGGTTATCAATCAAAGTACCCTAAGGTGGTTGTGAGATGCTGGCTTCTAGATCTATAGGTGCATGCAATTCTAGGGTTACAGCTTAGGCTAAGTCCATTTGTGTAAAAACCCTAGTTTTGAAGGGGATAATTTTTTTTTGAAAACTCTAAGTCGGAAAATAATTTCAAATTTCAAGACTTAATAAAGAAATGATTTTTTAAAAAAATTAGATGCTAATTTTTGAAAAATATGAAAAATAAAAGATTTTTGAAAAGAAAAAAGATCAATTCTATTCTACTAAGCACAACCCTAACTTATGATTCAAATATGAAGTAGATAACTCAGCAGATAAATAATTAGCAAAAGTATGAAGCAGACAGAAGTAGATAAATAGTTGTAGTGAAAGTCAATAGGTCAACACTAGAATCAAGTTAAGTCAACACCAAGTTTGCCCTACCAAGTAGGGAAAGTCAACCAGTCAGAAATACAGTCAGATAATCAGAAGGACCACTCATGTCTAGGAAGATGGGCCAAGGGGCCAAAATGGACCGGGCTGCCACGATCGGTACATGGACATCATCTCATTGTGTCAGGCTTGGTTCGCATCGCGTTCGGCCTGTAGTGCGTCCATGTACTCGACGTGGTGAGCCTCTACCTACTCTCGGAGACTATGGACCTCATTCTGAAGACTGTGGACATCCGTCTCAATCCGTGCTAAGCGCTGGTCTGTAGTCGGTGGCGGACGCTCTCGTAACTGCTCCTCGATTTCGGCGGCAAGATCGGCTACGTCAACGTCTACCTCCTTGTCCGAATCGACCTGGTGTCGAGCCCCTCGTCGTCTCCACGACAGAACCCCGGTGGCCGAGATATCTATACCTACTAAAGAAAAGTTCCTAGCCCCTATCTCATCGAATTCGGTCATCGGGATGACCTCCCCAGCAGTGATGTCACGACCATGGTGATGAAGGAGGGAAGTGAGAATGTGACAGTAGGGCGTGCGTACTCGGGAATGGGTGGATATACTAGACGCGTAAATGATCGTCTGGAACATGTGGAGACCAATGTCTATGTCCAGATGGTGGATCACCGTGTAGAGAAGGAAAGTGTGGAAAGGTCACATAGTCGCAACATCCCGGTGGTCAATGGAAGAATGCAGCGGACCAGAACTCTATAGAGAGCGTAGTCCTGAATGCGGAGATCGACGGACTGAAATCTCTGTACCGTCAGGTCTCGCGCATCTCTGAAAAAGTAGGAATAGAGAGTGTCCAGGGTGACATGCAAATAGGGGGCATCGAAAGGAAGGTCAGTCGGAGGATAACAACAAAAAGTGGACCGAGAAGATTGTAGTCCAAGAAATCGGTTAAATAGAGTGGGTGTGATAGTGAGTGGGATAGTCTGTACAGTGGTAGTGTAACAAAAGTCATCAAGTTTGACTAAGTTATTATAGAATTCAGCGCATAAGGTTGTGTTGACCGAATGGGTATAATAAACAAGTTGGTCGAGTTGATAAAAGTTAACGACATCTATAGCTGTAGGGCAAAATTGAACAAAGAAATTTCTATTTATGAAGCTGATCTTAATTGGTTTATAGGTGTTATGTGCGAATTTATTAAACAAGGCCAAGGTGGGAAACCTAGGGTCTGGGCTAGGCTCAGCCTTGGGGTTAGTTTGTGTAACTCGGCATTTACTAAACAATAAAGAATTATGCATTTATTAAGAGAAATAAAGAAAAATTAACCGGAAATGCATAATTAAATCATACCTGGGCAGCATTGTGAAAGTAGGGTGATCGAGGATGAGTGAAGAGCTCTAGGGTGACTTAGAAGGGAGAGGAATATGAGGAGAGTTCAGTTGGTGTGGTGAATGAGCTTGTGGTGAAGTGCTTGTATAGGGTTTAACGGGCGCCCGTGAGGGCTCTTGGGCGCCCGTGACAGTTGAGGCGCCCGAGAGCTTTTCGAGCGCCTGAGTCAGGGTGGTCAGACCTTTTTGGCAGGTTTGACTGCCTTGAAGTACGGAAAAAGTAAGGGGCACCCGTATTGACCAAATTTGATCGTTGACCAGGTTTGACTGTTGACCAAGTTTGACCGTGTTGACCAGGTTTGACCAATCAATAACTGAGTCAATCATGTATTACATCTTAGTATAATTATATTCAAGACTTAGTTTGATGAGTTAATTTTGATAAAAAAATTGAAGTAAATTTTTGAAAAAATGTTGAGTGAGAAACAAAATGTAGAGTTAATTTTTTTTTAAAAAAATGTGAATTACTTTTAGAAAACATGTTGGATTAGTTGAGAAAACTTTTTGAATTACTTTTGAAAAACTTTTGAATTAATTTTGAAAAAAATTGAGTTAATTTAAAAAAAAACAATTTGAGTTAATTTTTAAAAAAATGAACTACATTATTAGGTTCTAGACATCTCACCCAGTTCTACATGACAAAAAAGGTTTCCTTATCTGTTTTGTGAGGTGTATTATCTTTATCTTTAAATTAATGTTAAATCTAAGATCTAATTAAAACTTGTGTTAGATTCAAATTTATCAGATAGTAAATTGAATTTGAGTTTCGATAATCGGCTTCCAGGTCTTGGCGAGGCATAGAGGCCTTCTTTGGTCGTAGCCTTATTGGAGCAACAACCCGTTCCTTGACAAAGACTTTTACCGAAAATTCATTTTCAAATTACTTCTTGAAAAATTTTGGTTTAACTAGCTTAGGTTTTGGATCGGTAGCTTTGGCTAGTTCTACCAGACTAAACAGACCAAGTAGGGTACGCCTTACCTTACTTGACCTTATTAGAAAGACTTCCCTAATATACTATCATCTAACCTCCACCTAATACTATGTTGTTCAGGTTTTATGTAAGTCGTTTGTCCTTAGACTAATCAATCCTATGTCTAAACAGAATAACAACATTGCAAAAATAAAATAAACATACAACAAGCAATTAAAGCAAACAATTATCTAAGTAAAGTCATAATTGGAGTAATACTATGAATTTTTGAAATCAGCAAGATTGTGAATTACATTTTCTAGCATATTGACCTTGCATTTCAGTGTTTCATTTTCTTGTTCTAATTTTCTGAAAGTTGTCTTAATTAATCTATATGATTCAATTTCGCTACTTGAGGTAAATATAAGATTTTCATATAAGATAAATTTACCTTTCTCGATTGCTTGTTCAGTATCCTTGGGAGTTCCTTTCATTGTAGGTGGTGAAGACCGACTCTTACGAGTAGGACACTGATTTTTATAGTGTCCTATCTCCCTGCACTTAAAACATATAATATGACTTTTAAATTTTGAATCTACAATGTTACCTTTTGATTCCTCGTTGGGAATCTCCCCCATCATTTTAGCCGTCTTTCTTTTGCTTGTTTGTTTCTTCACCATCTTGTAGTAACGAGCCCACTGAACCAGTTTTGTTTGATTATCGTCAAACTCCGAGTCTGAGTCGGACCCAGATATTGGTTGTGGCTTATTCTTCTGTGGTTCTCTTGGAGTTTTCCCTGCAATAGAAACTATATTTTCCTCGACCATTGCAGTATTAGTTTGCTCATTTAATCTTAATTCTGGAAAAAGTTCAAAATTGGTTACCGATTTTATCTCGGCAGACTCATCTTCTAATTCTAGTTCGATTTTGAAGTCGAGTACGGATTCTATCTCATCTTCTGATCCGAAGTCAATTTCGAAGTCGGGTACCGAGTCTGTCTCAGCTACTTGTGCTTGAGCCGAGAGTGCAAAATAGCTTACCTGATCTTTTTCTTCATCTGAGTTCTCTTGATGTAGATTGATCAGCTTTTGCCAAATTTCTTTAGCTCATTCGAACGGACTGACTAGTCTGAGTTGTTCATTGGTAAGGCCACACTGAAGGATTGCAATCGCCTTAGCATCTGTCACAATCTTGTTGAGCATTGGTTCATCCAATTTATCCCATGCGGTTGATAATCCATCTTCTTTGGGAAAGATGAATCCTGTTTCGATTATCATCCATATATCCATATGGGCCTTCAGGTGAGATTCCATTTGATTTTTCCAATCTCTGAAGTTCTCGCAAGAGAAAAGAGGTGGACGGACACTGTTCCACTCTAGATTGGCCATTTAATTTTTAATCTAAAAAATTTATCACAAAAACTTGTTCCAAGAATAAGTCTTGGATTAGTAGTGCGACAGAAATTAATAAGAAAAAAATCGAGTGGTGTTGGACCAACCTCAATTAACGAGAAAAATACGAATCAAAAAATATTTTAAATTCAAAAAAATGCTCAACTGGTGGTTGCACCAGATTTGAGTCACCCGCACTGATACCACTTGTGGGATTGGTTTGAATCAATAGAGGGGGGGGGTGAATATCGATCAACAAATTTTCGGAAAACTTAGAGTAATTTGCGCAGCGGAAAAACAAATCAATGCTAACACGTTTGTTTTTTACTTGGTTCGGAGTCACAGTCGGCTCCTACTCCAAGGCCCACGGTCCTTGACCGTTTATGATGGGCAATTCTATATTGCGTAAAATTATTACAATTTGAAGTTTGAATATAGAATTAAAATACAGCACTTAATTAAAAAAATTATACTGACGACCGGAGAAAATTGAATGTCGGAGCCGCGGGTCGTCGTTGGTGCTTGAGTCTTGAGCACGGAGCGTTTAGAGCAGAGCGCTTGAAAGAATGCGTAGAAAGAAGTTGTGTTTGAAGCCAAGGGGGTGAACCCCTTTATATACTAGTCGCTGGGGCGCCTATGTTGAAGGGGGCGCATGACACGTGACCCATTCTGAGCGAAACTCAATCTGGAGACTTGGTCAGCACTTATCCCTTTAACTGGGGCGCCTAAGCTGACTGGGGTGCCTGTATGAACATAGGCGCCTCATATGCTATTCTGGAGGCTTGCTTCGATTGTGCCTGGAAACACCTTTGTATGGGGTGCCTGTATCAACACAGGTGCCTGACTCCATTCAGGCGCCTGGGAGCAGAAAACTTCACCCTTTGTTCCTGCAACTAGGGTTAGTTCCAAAACACAAATAACATATAAATAATAAGAGTTTAAGCATAGTTTAATAGCCTGAGCTGTCTTGGTTCTGACTTTGAGCTTCCTAAATGGAACCCTAGGTCGAACCGACGCCTAATGTTCCCTCCTACGGGGAACGCGTCCTCACCTACTCCTCTCAGGAGTGTTTACCTTTTTGCCAACCGGCTGCTCCGGTTGGACTTTTGCCCAATCCCCCAGATCAGGTCTTCGTGCCCAGTCCACGACCAAGACTTATTGCCCAGCTTCACTCTCCAGGTCTTCGGTGCCTAGTCCACGACCAGGACTTATTGCCCAATTCTTAGAACCAGGACTTCATGCCTAGTGTACCTAGGACTTTTCCTGCACACTTGAGTAGCTTTGTTAGATCACAATAAAACCTTAACCTCAAAACCCTTTGCCATTATCAAAACCCAAGTTTGACTTTGGTGCTTCCGACACCAACACTTGTTTCTTCTTCTTCTTGCCTTTCGTCATAGATGTAGAAACCCTCTGAGTCACCAAGGCCCGCGAACTTTGACAAAACAACCCCTCTACCACCTGGAGTTCTCCCAGGAGTTCCCCCAACTTATACTCATGCTTATTCAATTTATAGATGAGCCGGAACTGCTCAAAACTCCTAGTTAGAGACTGGAGTATAATATCAACCTGGGTCTCCCCGTCGATCTGTGCTCCAAGTACCTCAATCTCATTGAGGTGAGCCATCATTTTCAGGACATGATCCCTTTGTGGTGTCCCTTCGACCATAGTAGTTGTCATCAGGTTCTTCATCGCAACCTACCTGGCAGCCCGATTCTGGTGCCCAAAGAGCTTCTTGAGGTTTAGCATCATCTCAGCAGCAGTGTGCATGGCCTAATGCTTTTTATAGAATTTTTCCATGGACAAATAAGGCAAAAACGAATAAAAATAGAATGCGCAGTAAAAAAACCTAAGTAAGGTTTGATCCCTAGACCTATAACGTGAGAGGGGAATAGACTTACCAAGTGAGCTAGTCTGTTTTCATTGGAATAGAATAGAGGGAAGGATAAATAAGGTAAAGTTAGTTAAATTTTTTCCATAAGTATAAAAGGGAAACTTAGGGTTTTTATATTCATTCTTTTCCTCACATTCTCTCATCGCCGACACTCCCTCTCTCTCTGTGATTTTCTTTCTCTCCCTCTCTTGCGCCTCTTCCTCTCCTCCTCTTCTCTTGCTGCCCATGACAAGGGGAAAGCGAAGGGAAGGTCCCAAGAGGCCCTATTCTCTATGAGAATTCTCGTAGACGCGAGGAGAACGCCAAGGAGCAAGAAGAACGTCGAAGTTCGACGTTCCCTCGGAGATTTCATATTATATTCGTAAGAAAACCTAGCGCAGGATGTAAGTATCCGTCACCTGCAGTATAAGTAGTTTCGGTTGGTTTTTCGTATGCTTTATTTCCTTGTATGTATGTTTTACGATTAGAAATCGTAAATTATGAACAAGCACGTTGTATTACCCTTCAGTTTTGGGTCAAGGAGCACATTAGGTGTTCATTGAATTGTTCAGTTCAGTTAATGCTATAGAAAGCATTAAAGAATAGAAATTCTTGCTTCAGTTTATGATTGGGACCAAGGTCCAACGGGATGGGTTTCTAGTTGCCCCTAGATTTAGATAACCTAGTAAAAGCAAGAATCAGAAGAAAAAAAAAAGTATAAAAGAACTATTTTATTTTCAGTTGGCAGTGTACCGGACTTCGGTCCAGGGATGGGCTCCAAGTTGCCCCTAGGTTCAGATAACCTAATAGAACCCTAATGGATTCGAGATTAGCAACCTCAGATTTATTAGGGATGCGCGCACAGCTGGTACATTGCCGGGCCCACAGCAGTTGATTATTATTTTCACCTACTATATGTATATAGTTTAGTTTTCAGCTTCATTTTAGCATGTGGTGAATTTAATAATTAGTTTTATGTTAGTTAGTTTCAGTTCCGGTTCAGATATGTATGTCATGCTATAGTTTAGTTTTCAGCTTCAGTTCAGCATGGGCCATGTGCCAGTTATATGTCATGACATTTTATGACATGTATTTTAGCATGAGCATAGCATGATTATTTATGAACACGAGCATGTATTTGTATGGCATGTTTTGAAAAGCATAACCTGAGATTTTATAGTTTTCTGAGGCTAGATGGTACTTACTAAGCTTTATACTTATTAGTTTACATTTCCTTATACTGCAGATACAGGTAAAGGAAAGCACTAGTAGCGGAGGCGGCGGGCTTGATGCAAACTGTGTGTGGCGGTGGAGTTGGAATAAAAGTCTTCGGAACTTGCAAAGCATAGAAATAGTCTTTATTATACTTCTTTTAGTTGTTCCGCAATAGGTTACGTGAACCATGTATGAACTTGATTGGACTGGTTATTTGTGGTGCCTAGCATACTTAAGGTAGTTTATTTACATGTTTTAATATTTGTTTGGTGAATGTTGAAGGTCATGGGTTAATACTTGCGATATGGTAATTTAGATCCATGCTTAAGCTTTAGGAGTAGGAACTTGATACTTCTGATCGACATGTTAAATTCTTAAGATATGCTTGTTCTAAGATTAATGCATCATATAGAATGACATGTAGTAGCTAAGGATGCCTTTAGATAGGGAAAATGAATAGTTCCAATAAGAAGTTGATACAAACTTGGCACATTCATGTTTTTGCTTCTACATGTCGCTTTTATGATTTCTAAGTTGCCATTCCTGCTAGAAACCCTCCAAAAACATGTATCAAATGCCCTAGAATCATTGTAGACCTGTCACGAAGCTTAAATATGAATTTATGGAGCATTTGGTACGGAGTAGGTCGACTTTGGCACTTTCTGAAACTCTGAAATCTGGGTTCTCAGAAATACCAGTCGACTAGTTAAACACCAGTCGACTAGTGTCCGGCACAGAAACATTCTGTGGCCCGACCAGTCGATTGGCATATATAGCAGTCGACTGGTGTAGTGTAAAACAAAAAGTGGTGTAGAGCCGCTGGTTAGTGCTTTAGTCATGCAATGCAGAGGTTGGGGGATCGAATCCTCGCCAAGTTGATAAAATTAATGTTTTGTTTTATTTTGACGGGTTAGTACTTCCAACATGATTATGATTTTTAAATTCAGTACATAGCAAAATAAGAATTTTTAAAATTCTCCCCGTTGGTTTAGCATTCAAGGAAAATAATGATCAGTAATCAGTAATTAGTCAGCCAGTTAGTAGTAGCGATCCGCCTTAAAACTTAGTACCAGAAGGCGGATCGTTACAGAGTGGTATCAGAGCAAGTTCCATCTTTCCTCCCCACACACATCAACATCAGACCTGCAGCTTCCAAGTAAGAGTACCTCTCACATTACTTATGTTTTCTTGCTTTTTCATTTCCTACTTAACTGAAGCATGTTTATAACTCATGACACTTTAATATAGTTATAGTAAATATGTATGTCCTCTGTTATTTAGATAATGACTAGAGGACGCCCAACTAGAAGGGCACCAGCTACTGAGCCTCAATAGGAGGCAACTGACATAATGACTCCACCTAATCTCGTGGAGATAGTGGCTCAGCTCCGGAGACTGATAGCTGAGCAGCAGTAGGAGATAGCCACTTTAAGGGCTAATCAGCAGACCACACCTATTGCTACGCCAGGTCCAAATGTGGAAACCCCAATAGTGACAGAGGTTCCACCTTGAGCACTAATCCCAACAATAGCACTAGAAGCCCCAACAGTAGGGGCTAGAAGAGAAGCATATCTAGTTTAGTGGCAGAAACTCAAACCAGAGAATTTTTCAGGCATTAGTGAACCATGGGATGCATAAGTATGGTTCAAAACCCTGGAGAGTACCATGGAGCTTCTAGACTAGCCAGAACATGAGAAAGTAAAGTGCGCCTCCTTTAGCCTAGCAGGCGATGCTAGAATATGGTGGCAAAGGGTGAAGGCCAAGCGAGACATAAATCAGATGACGTGGGCCAACTTCGAAGCTGAGTTCTTCGAAGAATTCTTTCATATGCGGGTTACTAATCGGCATTATGATGAATTCACTAAATTTCATCAAGGTAACCTATCAATAGAGGAAGCCGTGAAGAGATTCAACAGATTGGCTCGCCTGTGCCCTGAACTGGTCAGCACTGAACGAGAGCGAGTCAGGCTAATGCTCAAGATGCTAAGGCCAGAAATAGCATTGAATGTAGCCAGCGGCGTCCATAGGCCGCAAACCTCAAAAGAACTAGTTAGCAGTGCTCTGATCACCGAGCACTACCTGAACAGCATGTAACAGCAGAAGTCAGTCATGACAGAAAGTAAAGGCCAAGGCAGTTCAGGAACTCAGAAACCCCAGGCCACAACTCTAGCTAGAAAGGAAAGTCATATTCCAACCTGAAGGAGTGCAGTTTGAATACATCGGAGAACCCAAGAGAAAAGCCAAGAAATTTCTCTCAGCTCTAAAAGCACAGAAACTGCTGGATTCAGGATGCACCGGATTTCTAGCACATGTAGTCAATACCGAACAAGAGAAGGACCAAAAGCTAGACGAGGTCCCAGTGGTATGTGACTACCCAGCAGTCTTCCCTGACGAGTTACCAGGCTTAGCGCCAGACAGGGAGATAGAGTTTGAGAAAGATCTCATTCCAGGTACCAATCCCATTTCAAAAGCACCATACCGTATGGCTCCAGCAGAATTAAGAGAACTTCAGGAGCAACTATAGGAGCTGCTCGATAAGGGCTTCATACACCCTAGTCATTCACCTTGGGGAGCTCCCGTATTGTTCGTAAAGAAGAAAGACGGGTCCATGTGCTTGTGTATAGATTACCGGGCCTTGAATTAAGCCATCAAGAACAAGTATCCCTTGCCAAGAATTGATGACTTGTTTGATCAGCTAAAGGGAGCAGCAGTGTTCTCCAAAAATAGACTTGAGATCAGGATATCACCAGGTGAAAGTTAAGGAAGGTGACATCCCCAAGACAGCTTTCAGAACAAGATACGGACACTATGAGTTTGTAGTTATGCCTTTTGGCGTAACGAACGCTCCAGCGACTTTCATGGACCTCATGAACAGAGTGTTCCGAGAATATTTAGATAAGTTTGTTATCGTCTTCATCGATGATATTCTGATATATTCCAGGACTCAGAAGGAACACGCAGAACACCTGAAAACAGTATTAGAAATTCTTCAGCGGAGCCAACTCTATGCGAAATTCTCCAAGTGTGAGTTTTGGCTCGATCAAGTGTCTTTTCTGGGTCACATCATCTCTAAGGATGGTGTGATGGTAGACACCAGCAAAATAGAAGCAGTAAGTAACTGGGTTAGACCGAAGAATGCCAGTGAAATCAAAAGTTTTCTGGGTCTAGCCGGTTACTACAAGAAGTTTGTAGAGGATTTCTCCAGAATAGCCTCCCCACTGACAGCTCTTACCAGAAAGAACAGAAGGTTTCAGTGGACAGAGGACTGCGACGACAGTTTTACAGAATTGAAGAGAAGATTGACTAGTGCTCCCATCATGACTCTTCCAGAGACCACTGACAGCTTTGACATATATAGTGATGCTTCTAAATTAGGACTTGGAGCAGTGCTGATGCAGAATGGCAAGGTTATTGCCTATGCCTCTAGACAACTCAAGGATTATGAGAAGAACTACCCTACTCATGACCTGGAGCTAGCTGCAGTAGTGTTCGCCCTCAAGATCTGGAGACATTACTTATACGGAGCTCAGTGTAGGATTTTCACAGATCATCAGAGTCTGAAGTATTTCTTTACTCAGAAGGATCTGAATATGAGGCAACGCAGGTGGCTTGAGCTAGTCAAGGATTATGACATTGACATCCTCTACCATCCAGGTAAAGCTAATAAGGTGGCAGACGCGCTTAGCAGGAAATCTAGTGACACCCTACTAGCTTTGTCTACGATGTCACAGCCTCTCCGGAAGGAAATATCCGGGTTCGGACTGGAAATTATAGTTGGGCAGCTCTCCACTTTGACATTAGTGTCAACCCTGCTTGAATACATCCAGACAACACAGGATCAAGATCCTGACCTTCAGAAAATCAAGCAGGAGATAGCAGAATCAGAAAATGGGGAGTTTCGCCTATCAGATAGTGGGACACTGTACTGCGGTGACCGCTTATGTGTTCCGAACCAAGAAGAGCTCCGAAGGAAGATCCTGGAGGAAGCGCATGGATCTCCTTATGCGATGCATCCTGGTTCCACCAAAATGTACCAAGACCTCAGGGGACGTTTTTGGTGGCCTGGGATGAAGAGAGACATCGCCAGATATGTCAGTACCTGTCTGACATGCCAAAGGGTCAAGGCAGAACATCAGAGACCAGGTGGAGTTCTGCAGCCTATCCAGATTCCACAATGGAAATGGGAAGATATTTCCATGGATTTTATAGTGGGACTACCCAGAACAACGAATGGATATGATGCAATCTGGGTAATAGTTGACAGATTGACTAAGTCTGCCCACTTTCTAGCTATCAAGATCTCCTATTCCATGGAACAGCTAGCTCAGTTATACCTCAAGGAGATCGTCAGACTACATGGAGTCCCTAGGACTATCATTTTAGATAGGGACAATAGGTTCACTTCGCACTTCTGGGAGTGCGTACAGACAGCACTAGGCACTAAACTGAAGTTTAGTACAGCTTTCCATCCTCAGACAGATGGTCAGACAGAGAGAGTTAATCAAGTACTAGAAGATATGCTCAGAGCTTGTGCTTTAGATTTCAAGGGCAGTTGGTGCAGATACCTGTGCTTAGCAAAATTCGCCTACAACAATAGTTATCAGGCCACTATTGGCATGGCACCCTATGAGGCTTTATATGGGCAGAGGTGTAGATCTCCTATCTGCTGGTACGAGGGTGGTGAGAGGCAAGAGCTAGGCCTACAGACAGATCTTATACAGGATACCACCGTGGCCATATAGCAGATCTGCCAGAGAATAGAAACAGCTCAAATCCGCCAGAAGAGCTATGCTGATACACGGCGCAGACCATTAGAGTTTGAAGTTGGGGATTCAGTGCTCCTCAGAGTGGCTCCCATGAAGGGAGTAATGCGTTTTGGGAAGAAGGGCAAGCTATGTCCCAAATATGTAGCACCATACCCCATCACTAGAAGAGTTGGCAAAGTAGCTTATGAGCTAGAGTTACCTCAGGAGATGTCAACTATCCACAACATATTTCATGTCTCCATGCTGAAGAATCATATCCCAGATGCCACACAGGTGATAGAGCCACAAAAGGTACAAGTTCGCGAAGATCTCAGTTATGATAGTCGGCCTATTTAGATAATAGACCGAGCAGTTAAGAAATTGCGGAACAAGGAGGTACCATTAGTGAAAGTCATATGGCAAAATCACAGATTAGAGGAGGCAACATGAGGCAGAAATACCCAGAGTTGTTTTAAGTTCGAGGATGAACTTTTTATAAGGTATGGGGGATTGTAACGCCCAAAAATTCTCAAACCTAATTTTAGAAATATCCTAGAATTGATTCTGAATTTATGGATATTTTTATAGAATTTTTCCATTGACAAATAAGGCAAAAACGAATAAAAATAGAATGCACAGTAAAAAAACCTAAGTAACGTTTGATTCCTAGACCTACACCACGAGAGGGGAAGAAACATACCAAGTGGGCTAGTCAGTTTTCGTTGGAATAGAATAGAGGGAAGGATAAATAAGGTAAAGTTAGTTAAATTTTTCCATAAGTATAAAAGGGAAACTTAGGGTTTTTATATTCATTCTTTTCCTCACATTCTCTCATCGCCGACACTCCCTCTCTCTCTGCGATTTTCTTTCTCTCCCTCTCTTGCGCCTCTTCCTCTCCTCCTCTTCTCTTGCTGCCCAAGACAAGGGGAAAGCGAAGGGAAGGCCCCAAGAGGCCCTATTCTCTACGAGAATTCTCGTAGACGCGAGGAGAACGCCAAGGAGCAAGAAGAACGTCGAAGTTCGACGTTCCCTCGGAGATTTCATATTATATTCGTAAGAAAACCTAGCGCAGGATGTACGTATCCCACACCTACAGTATAAGTAGTTTCGGTTGGTTTTTCGTATGCTTTATTTCCTTGTATGTATGTTTTACGATTAGAAATCGTAAATTATGAACAAGCACGTTGTATTACCCTTCAGTTTTGGGTCAAGGAGCACGTTAGGTGTTTGTTGAATTGTTCAGTTCAGTTAATGCTATAGAAAGCATTAAAGAATAGAAATTCTTGCTTCAGTTTATGATTGGGACCAAGGTCCAATGGGATGGACTCCTAGTTGCCCCTAGGTTTAGATAACATAGTAAAAGCAAGAATCAGAAGAAAAAAAAAATATAAAAGAACTATTTTATTTTCAGTTGGCAGTGTACTGGACTTCGGTCCAGGGATGGGCTCCAAGTTGCCCCTAGGTTCAGATAACCTAGTATGGGATGGGCTCCTTAGTTGCCCCTAGGTTCAGATAACCTAGTAGAACCCTAATGGATTCGAGATTAGCTACCTCAGATTTATTAGGGATGCACGTACAGCTGGTACATTGCCGGACCCACAGCAGTTGATTATTATTTTCACCTACTATATGTATATAGCTTTCAGAAATTCATTTTAGCATGTGGTGAATTTAATAATTAGTTTTATGTTAGTTAGTTTCAGTTCTAGTTCAGATATATATGTCATGCTATAGTTTAGTTTTCAGCTTCAGTTCAGCATGGGCCATGTGCCAGTTATATGCCATGACATTTTATGACTTATATTTTAGCATGAGCATAGCATGATTATTTATGAACACGAGCATGTATTTGTATGGCATGTTTTGAAAAGCATAACCTGAGATTTTATAGTTTTTTGAGGCTAGATGGTACTAACTAAGCTTTATACTTATTAGTTTGCATTTCCTTATACTGCAGATACAGGTAAAGGAAAGCACTAGTAGTGGAGGCGGCGGGCTTGATGCAAACTGTGTGTGGCGGTGGAGTTGGAATAAAAGTCTTCGGAACTTGCAAAGCATAGAAATTGTAGCGACCCGCCTTCTCCTGCCTTAGACGGATCGTTACTTTTGTCTACTTCTCGACTCTAATGCACGACTAAAAATGCGGAAATCTTTTTTTTTCTTTTTAATCTATTTAAGAATGATATTCTAACTTAAATAGTCATGCATGATACCATGTCACACTTTCTTTCTCAAAAACTTGTAAGAAAATACTTATTGAAACTTGCCTCGCCCAACTCAGCTTACGGGTATCAGTCGACTGATACTGTACCAGTCGACTGATAAGTCTGAAACCTGTTTTTCAGATTCGAAGCCTTGTTTCAAAACTCCACCAAACCTATACTTTCGAGCCATATAAAATCATGACACCATTTCTATACTCTATACCAGTTTTCTAAACAATTTAGCCCATCAAAACGAATCCATAAACTTGAAATTAGGACTTTTGCGGAATTTAGCAAGTTATGAAAAATCTACATAGACTTTAAGCTAGAGTTTGTACCAAACTTAACTTCTAACCATTGAAACCCATCACACAAAATTCTGAAACATCCCTAAGGCATTATCAAATGAGAAAGCAACTTTTCTAAACATACTTAAGCAATGAAAACTGGATTCAAAGGGAAAATTTATACTATCTTGGCACATGCATCTATTTCTCTAACAAAGAGTCAATATTTCAAACTACTCACACTTCTACTCATCCAATGCAATCATAAGGATATGTATGCTAAATGAAATGACATGGAATCTTTACTCTAAGAAATTGAGCATGTAAAACTATCCAAAGCTTAAATGTTCGCTAAACTCCATAAGGCAAGAACTTGAAATTTGAATAAACTAAAACATTGTAATTCAAATAACTAAATTGTCTTGTCTCAAGGATCTCTCCAAAATCAGCCACCACACACACTTTACTCAGCACCGCCTCGTCGCCTTCCTTCAGAATTGCTTGCCTTTACCTTTATCTGCAGTAAGAGGAAATGCAACTAGTAAGCAAAAAGCTTAGTAAGTACTATCTAGCTCACAAAATCTCGAAATGTGCAAACATGCTTCTTGAACAATATGAAAATCATATGAGATACTTATATGCTTGAAAGAAAACTAAGAACATGTATAACTCAAAACATGCATACTCAAGCATTAATAAATCTCAATTTACTTTTCTTGGCTCAACTTGAAACTTTAGCTATTCTTTAACTTTTTGAAAACTTTCTTAAACTTTAGAAACTTTGCTAAAGCATATACTTGAAAATAATAATCACTCGGATCCACTGAAGACGTAAGTACCATCTCATGCGCGTTCCCTAAAAGGTTGGGGTAGCGAGCCACCAATCCTAATAGAGCAGACCTTGGTCTACCAGGGCCAAGACCTTGGAATTGGACACCTGGATTTCTTTAACGACGCCCTTGGACGCCGGGTACTGGCCTTAGAAAATAAAATAGCTTTTCTTTCTTTTCTTTCTTATCTGTAAATGCCTTGGCATTTTCTCGAGCACCTTGCGTGCTAAAATCCCTAAGTCTTGACTTTTGGGGATTTCTTAAGGCCTTGGCCTTTTCTTTTCTTATCTTTATCTTCTCTTTTCTTTTCTCATAACTTTCTTAGCCCCCAATCTCACATAGGGTGCTTAATCAAACTTATACAAGCATATAATGAACTAAGATTACATGCAAAAACTTAAACAAAAAAGAAATATCTCTTTTAAAAACTTTTTAAGGGAAATTCTTGCGGAAAAACCGCCTCTTACTGCAGGTGAGCAGTACTTACCTTGATATCTTGGACTTACAACCAAGAACGGCGTCGGAGGTTCCGGAGAAACTCGAAGTCTCGGAGATTTCTTCGCGCTCACACGTTCTTCTCGTCGTGGGGATTCCGAATATTGGAAGATCTCTCGGAGGAGAGCCTTGGTCGGCCACCGGAGGAAGCCTTAGGGCTTGGTGTGTTTTCGCCCAAGGGAGGAGAGAGAGACGGCGTGAGGGTTTGGGGGAAGAAAATAAAACTTCTCTCCTTAATTATCTATTTATACTTATGGGGGCGAATTTACCTAATTATACCTTATCTATTGTTTCGCTCAGTCTGTTTCAACAAAACCAACCCAGCGCAGCTGGTCCGCCCACTTTTCTCTCACTGCGCAGGTGAAGGGTTCGAACCCCCTGCTGCCCTTAAACGTTTTTCTTTTTATTAAATATACTAAACGGACTCGGAAAATTCCATAAAAATATTCTAAAAATCCCTAAAAATATCTAGAATATTTCTAAACTATTTTTAATAATTCTAAGGACTCTAAGAACTAAAAATGGGAATTTTGGGGCGTTACAATCCCCCATACCTTATGAAAAGTTCGTCCTCGAACTTAGAATAATTCTGGATATCTCTCTCTCATGCTGTCCTCACGTTCCCAAGTAGCCTCTTCATGCTTTTGATTCTGCCAGATGACCTTCACTAGTGGCACTTCTTTGTTTCTTAATCTTTTAACTGCTTTGTCCACTATCTGTGTCGGTCTGCTCTCATAACTAAGATCTTCTTGGATCTGTACTGACTGAGGCTGAATCACTTGGCTAGGGTCGTGAATACACTTCTTTAGCATGGAGACATGGAATGTACTGTGGATAGCTGACATATCCTCTGGTAAGTCCAACTCATATGCTACCTTACCAACCCTCCTTATGATCTTGTAGGGTCCTATGTAGCGAGGACTTAGCTTACCCTTTTTACCAAATCTCATCACTCCCTTCATAGGAGCGACCTTGAGAAATACTGAATCTCCAACTTGGAATTCCAGTGGCCTACGGCGTGTGTCAGCATAACTTTTCTGTCTACTCTGGGCAGTCTCAATCCTCTGGCGGATCGTCTGGATAGCCTGAGTGGTCTCATCTATAAGCTCAGTCTGGCTGTCTAGTCCTGACTCCATCTCTTTCTTCTCACCTGCTTCTTGCCAACATATGGGTGATCTGCATTTCCTGCCATACAATGCCTCATAAGGTGCCATCCTGATGGTGGCCTGATAGCTATTGTTGTAGGCAAACTCAGCTAAGCACAGAAATTTGCACCAACTACCTTTAAAGTCCAATGCACAAGCTCTGAGCATGTCTTCTAAAATCTGATTTACTCTCTCTGTTTGTCCATCTGTCTGGGGATGGAAAGCTGTGCTGAACTGAAGTCTGGTGCCTAGGGCGTCCTGAACACACCTCCAAAAATGGGAGATGAACCGCCCATCTCTGTCAGAAACGATCGACTTCGGAATTCCGTGAAGCCTGATCACTTCTTTCACGTACAGCTGTGCTAACTGCTCTACCGAATGTGATAACTTGATGGCTAGGAAGTGGGCAGACTTGGTCAATCTATCCACTATCACCCAAATTGCATCGTGTCCATGGGTGGTTCTTGGAAGACCTGTGATTAAAGTCCATGGATATCTCTTCCCACTTCCACTCTGGAATGGGAAGAGGCTGCAGAACTCCTCCTGGTCTCTGGTGCTCTGCTTTGACTCTCTGGCAGGTCAAGCAGGTACTGATATATCTGGCCACGTCTCGCTTGAGTCCAGACCACCAGAATCTTTGCTTTACATCTTGGTGCATCTTAGTAGAACCAGGGTGCATAGAGTACGGGGTACTGTGGGCTTCTTCTAAAATATTCTTTCTTAGTTCCTCATCATTGGGGACGCAAAGGCGGTCTCCAAGATAGAGGATGCCACTATTTGATACTCGAAACTCTGAATTTTCTGCCTCTTGGATCTCCTGCTTGATCTTCTGGATCTCTGGGTCTTGACTTTGCTTTCTTTGTATATCCACAAGCAGGGTTGACTCTAGAGTCAATGCAGAAAGTTGCCCAATTATTACCTCGACTCCAAAATCCTTTATTTCTTTCTGAAGTGGTAGGGACAGTGATGATAGGGACATCAGTGCTACGCAGGATTTCCTGCTCAGTGCATCTGCCACTTTATTAGCTTTACCTGGGTGGTAGAGGATTTCACAGTCATAATCTTTGACCAACTCTAGCCACCTGCGCTGCCTCATATTCAGATCCTTCTGAGTGAAGAAGTACTTCAAACTCTGATGGTCTGTGAAGATTCTGCACTGCACTCCATACCGGTAGTGTCTCCAGAGCTTCAGTGCAAAAACCACAGCTGCTAGCTCAAGGTCATGTGTAGGGTAATTCTTCTCATAGTCCTTGAGCTGTCTGGAGGCATATGCTATTACCTTTCCTTCTTGCATGAGGACAGCTCCAAGGCCCATCTTGGATGCATCACTGTAGATGTCAAAGGCCTTGTCACTCTCTGGAACAGTCAGGATGGGAGCACTAGTCAATCTTTTCTTCAGTTCTAGGAAGCTGTGCTCGCATTTATCTGACCACTCAAACGTCCGGTTCTTTCTGGTCAGGGCTGTGAGAGGAGAGGCTATTTTGGAAAAGTCCTCCACAAATTTTCTGTAATATCCTGCCAGGCCTAAGAAGCTTCTGATTTCACTGGCATTCTTGGGTCTACACCAGTGGCTGACTGCTTCTATCTTGGCTGGATCAACTTGAATGCCTTCTTTGGATACAATGTGGCCTAGGAAGGCCACCTGATCAAGCCAAAACTCACACTTTGAGAATTTGGCGTACAACTCCTTCTGGTGTAAGGTTTGCAACACTATCTTCAGGTGTTCTTCATGTTCTTTCCGAGTCTTTGAATACACTAGGATATCATCAATGAAGGCAATGACGAACTTGTCCAGAAAATCCTTGAACACTCTATTCATTAGATCCATAAACGTCGCAGGGGCGTTTGTCACTCCAAAGGGCATGACCACAAACTCATAGTGCCCATATCTTGTACTGAAAGCAGTCCTTGGCACATCACTCTCCTTCACTCTGAGCTGATGGTAACCTGATCGCAGATCTATCTTGGAGAACACTGTGGCTCCCTTCAGCTGATCAAATAAATCATCTATCCTTGGCAAAGGATATCCGTTCTTGATGGTTACCTTATTCAAAGCTCGATAATCTATGCACATTCGCATAGATCCATCTTTCTTCTTGACAAACAGTACAGGAGCTGCCCCAAGGTGAATGACTAGGGCGGATGAAACCCTTGTCAAGCAGCTCTTGCAATTGTTCTTGTAATTCTTTCAGTTCTGCTGGTGCCATGCGATAAGGTGCCTTCGAAATTGGGTTGGTTCCTGGGGCCAACTCAATTTCAAACTCAATTTCCCAATTGGGAGGGAGTCCTGGTAACTCTTCAGGAAACCCTCAGGATAGTCACAGACTACCCTCACTTCTTCTCTCTTCAATCCTTCTCCTTGACTTGCATCCACTATATGAGCTAGAAAACCAGAGCACCCCTTCTCTAACATTCTCTGAGCTTGTAAGGTAGATAGGAACCTATTTATCTTTCTCCTTGGGTCTCCAATAAACTCAAATGAAGGTTCTGCTTCTGGTGTGAACTTGACTTTTCTCTTGCGGCAGTCTATAGAAGCATTACACTTGCTCAAGAAGTCCATTCCTAAAATGACATCGTAATCCTTCATCTCAAGGACTACCAAGTCACTGTAGAGCTCTCGGTTGGAAATCTAGATTGATACTGCCCTTAGCCTCTCAGTAGAGGCCATTACTTCCCCTGACGGTAAGGTTGTTAAGAACTTCATCGTTCGACCTTCCTGGTGGCCTTAACATCTTGAGCATTAGCCTAACTATCTCTTTTTCTGTGCTAACTAGCTCTGGGCACAGATGAGCTAACTGCTTAAACATCTTCACTGCTTCATCCACGGATAGTTCTCCTTGTCTGAACTCCGTGAATTCATCATAATGCTTGTTGGTTACTTGCATGTGAAAGTATTCTTCGAAGAACTCAGTCTCGAAGTCGGCCCATGTCATCTGGCTGACATTTCTCTTGGCCTTGACTCTCTTCCACTATATTCTAGCATCTCCCGTAAGGCAGAAAGATGCACACTTTATCTTCTCTACCTCATGCCAGTCCAGTAGCCCTACTATTCTTTCCAACGTTTTGAACCATGCTTAAGCATCCATGGTTTGCTTGTGCCTGGGAAGTTCCCTGGCTTCAGTTTCTTCTACTGAATGAGGTACGCTTCTTGTCTTACCCCCCTTGCCGGACTACAGATGTAATCGATGGGTCTTTGATCACAACTGGTGCCACTACATTCGCCACCGGCGAGGTAGTAATAACGACCTGCTGGTTAGCCATCCTAGTGGCAATAACTTGCTGTTGTTCTGCTAACTGTCTCTGTAACTGAGCCACCACGTCTAAGAGATTTGGTGGGGGTACTGACTCTGTTGCCTCTTGCCCTCTAGGAGCTTGCTCCTCGTTTTGGGCCTTTCTAGGACGTCCTCAAATGTATAACTTAGCGCTTAATGGTAATGTTCCCAAACTTGCTTTAGGATATAACAAGACCTTGGTCTTGATTCTTATCTCATTTCTTAGCCTTAGAATTCGTTCTAGGGCTTAGTAAGACCTTGGTCTTACTCAAAACTTTTATCAAGCACCTTGCGTGCCATAATCCCAAAACTTACTTTTGGAAAAATCAAGTAAGTACTTAAGCATTTCTCTAATATCCATTCTAGGATTAAACATGATTCCGTGATACTAAGGTATTAAACATGCTTCCTTGTTCTATGCACATATGAGTAGTACCTAAGCATTTCTCTATACTGCAATTAAATAAAGGAGCAATAGAAAAACTGAAACTTAAAACTTTCTTACTTGAAGACGGCAAGGTTGATGCTGATGTGTGTGCGATGCTGGAGAATGGGAACTGCTCTGATACCACCTGTAGCGACCCGCCTTCTCCTGCCTTAGACGGATCGTTACTTTTGTCTACTTCTCGACTCTAATGCACGACTAAAAATGCGGAAATCTTTTTTTTTCTTTTTAATCTATTTAAAAATGATATTCTAACTTAAATAGTCATGCATGATACCATGTCACACTTTCTTTCTCAAAAACTCGTAAGAAAATACTTATTGAAACTTGCCTCGCCCAACTCAGCTTACGGGTATCAGTCGACTGATACTGTACCAGTCGACTGATAAGTCTGAAACCTGTTTTTCAGATTCGAAGCCTTGTTTCAAAACTCCACCAAACCTATACTTTCGAGCCATATAAAATCATGACACCATTTCTATACTCTATACCAGTTTCTAAACAATTTAGCCCATCAAAACGAATCCATAAACTTGAAATTAGGACTTTTGCGGAATTTAGCAAGTTATGAAAAATCTACATAGACTTAAGCTAGAGTTTGTACCAAACTTAACTTCTAACCATTGAAACCCATCACACAAAATTCTGAAACATCCCTAAGCATTATCAAATGAGAAAGCAACTTTTCTAAACATACTTAAGCAATGAAAACTGGATTCAAAGGGAAAATTTATACTATCTTGGCACATGCATCTATTCTCTAACAAAGAGTCAATATTTCAAACTACTCACACTTCTACTCATCCAATGCAATCATAAGGATATGTATGCTAAATGAAATGACATGGAATCTTTACTCTAAGAAATTGAGCATGTAAAACTATCCAAAGCTTAAATGTTCGCTAAACTCCATAAGGCAAGAACTTGAAATTTGAATAAACTAAAACATTGTAATTCAAATAACTAAATTGTCTTGTCTCAAGGATCTCTCCAAAATCAGCCACCACACACACTTTACTCAGCACCGCCTCGTCGCCTTCCTTCAGAATTGCTTGCCTTTACCTTTATCTGCAGTAAGAGGAAATGCAACTAGTAAGCAAAAAGCTTAGTAAGTACTATCTAGCTCACAAAATCTCGAAATGTGCAAACATGCTTCTTGAACAATATGAAAATCATATGAGATACTTATATGCTTGAAAGAAAACTAAGAACATGTATAACTCAAAACATGCATACTCAAGCATTAATAAATCTCAATTTACTTTTCTTGGCTCAACTTGAAACTTTAGCTATTCTTTAACTTTTTGAAAACTTTCTTAAACTTTA
>JAGFNQ010002173.1:159698-171908 GCA_024364735.1 Boesenbergia rotunda | reverse complement strand
AGGAGGCTATCAAAGTCATTCAGTGGTTTTTTTATTAGCGATCGAAAAAATTCTTCCTCTTATAATCCCTGGGAGAAGGCGCTGATCATCACTTCAGGGGTAGCGGTGGGCACATCAAGCGCTACCTGATTAAACCTTTTGATGTAGGCCCGCAGGGACTCCCTCGGACCTTACTTTAAAGTGAAGAGGTTGAAGCTGGTCTTGTGATGCCTCATGTTGCTTGCAAAATGTTGTAGAAAGAGTGTCTTGAAGTAGCTAAAGTCTCGCATAGACCCCCCGGGAGTCTGTCAAATCAGCGCTGAACAGGCCCGGCCAAGATGGTCAGGAATGCTCGACATTTGATGTCGTTCGTATACTAGTGTAACAGAGCGGCATTTTCGAACTTCATCAGGTATTCTTCCGAGTCTGTAATTCCCCCATATTCTGAGATAGAGAGGAGCCGGAAATGCTTCGAGACTGGTTCCTGAAGAATGCGGCCAGAGAAAGGAAAGTTGGTGCGGTCTGGCGGAGCTTGGCTGGTCAAGGCCTTTCCCTTGTTGAGGGGTATGGTGCGGCTGGAAGAGATTTCCACTGGGTCGGACTGGGCCCCACCCTCTACTGGGCAAAAGAAAGCGTAGGGGAAGTATGCGATGCCGCCCGGCCGAGCCTCAACCTCCATCTCGGCCCTGTCACCTGCTGTTGGTGCAATTTGCACTAATAGTTAAATCTGAGTTTTGATGAATGACAAATAGGTTAAAGTTAGACTTGCTTTTGGTTTTGACCTCTTTACTAAGTGTGCAGGGTTGAAAGACTTAGGACCTGACACCAGGCTGAAGTCCAGGGTGGTTGAGTCCTGGCGGGAAGTCCAGGGTGGTTGAGTCCTGGCGAGAAGTCCAGTTGAGTTCACGGGGCCTGACATCTGGCTGAAGCCCAAGTTGGTTGAAACTTGGCAAAAAGACCAAGGTGGTTGAGCCCTGGCAGGAAGACCAGGTGGGTTAAGAAGTTGAGTAGAGCTGCACAAGGTAAGTGAGGTAAGTCACTGGAGGAGCGAACCAGTGAGGACGGGTCCTATTTTAGGACTGTAGGCACGGTCCAACTTAGGCCCATTTTGGTGACCTCGGTTGAGTCCTGGTTAGATCCTTATCCAGGTTTGGACGGGGTCTAATTAACTCTAAATGCATTAACTCTATTTTACAGAATTTATTTAATTAGATTTTGTAGTTGAATTTTATTATTCCGGTTTGGACGGGGTCTAATTAACTCTATTTTACAGAATTTATTTAATTAGATTTTGTAGTTGAATTTTATAAAATTATTCCTTATCTAAAGCCTTGGTGGAGGATAAATTATCATTTAAATTATTCGTATTTCCTTCTTTTTAGAGAATAAAATTATTCCTACTAATGCTTAAAATTCTCACGTGAAGCTTAGCTGGAAGGATAAAATCTCCTTTTAAATTATTAATAAAATTGTAAGAGGATAAAACCTCTTGGTTAACTTTTCAATATTCTGTATTTATATTTTATTTAAATTATTTTCTTAATTGAAGCATAGGATAGAAACATTATCTTTTTTTTTTAATTATTTCATCTTGTTGATGGATAAAATTTGAGCTGAGAAGATCATGCATCGAGGCACTATAAATAGAAGCAAGCAAGCCCTCTAACAAACAAGAAAATTTGATTCTGGTTCAAGCTTTGGCGCTCTCTTGCTTCCACGCTCCTCTGCTGCGGTTTGTGCTTTGACTCGATGTTGTCCGACCGCTGCTAGAAGATCGCTCCCAACACCCAAGCTGCTTCAGATAAATCTAACTGTTGGGTAACGAATTTTTCATTCTGTCTGCACTTAAATTATTTAAGGGGGAAGTGTAGGGCTGTTACACTTCCGCCCAATCTTGTATACGAATCACTCTATCGGGAGTTTGTCGGTAGAGGTTTTTAGTGGATTGCCCACAGGAAAGGTTCAAGGAACCTGGGCCTTCGAGTAGGAGTCGGCGAAGGCTCCGAACGAAGTAAAACTCCTCGTGTAATTTTTAGTATTTTTCGCTTTCGCATTTCGTTTTAATTTTTCCGCTGCGCACGTTATCAAAAGCATCGTACAATTTTTTATCGACTCTGATTTTATAACGAAGATTTTAAAAGTCACGTGATTCACCCTCCCCTCTCACGTGCATCGGTCCTACACCTGCTTCTGACGATGCTGGACTTTTACGGGTCGAGCAGCCGATGGGTCGTTGCAGCGCAGCTAGCTTTTGAGCTTTGGCGACCATCAACAACTCGAAATCTTCTTGTGAGAGGGTAAGCGTCACCTTGTTGGAGTCACCCATCTTCGTCTTCCGATCAAGCAGGTATTCCATAGACGACGTTAAATTTGATCCTGTCAGCAAGCGAAGAGGATGCTCTCTCGGGTGACGCTATGAAGAGGAATTGTAGACCGACGCATGGTCAAGTCAATTGCCCGAGTGTTGGTTTAAGGCTCCTGAGATTGAGCAACGTCTGCTAGGCTAGAGGAATGAGGAGGTAGTAGTCCCAGCAGAACTAATCCCTTCTCAGAGCTTCAAGCGATCCTTATATATATGAGGGGAGATGTCCCCTTCTGCCTTCGCCATCTTCTCTCATAAATGATTCAATCTTTTGGCGTGCTCGGTCTTCCCGAGGGCGAGATTGAGCCGCCAAACAGTCACTCACCTATCTCTCTAGTTTGTCAGCCCACTCTCAGAACCAGTGCCTGATGCCTGGGGGGGGAGTGCTTGCAGCTAATGTCCTTTCCTCATAGTGAGATGATTCTGCGTATCTATCCGTACATTACCGTGTTTAATCCTTATTAAATGGTTTTAATCGCAGAGATTCACACTCACCCCGTTTATTACTTGGCACGGTACCTCCATCCTGTCCGTCCGATCGGCCGAGGGAGAATGGCTGACCGAGGCTCGATCGTTGGGACAAGGTGAACCCTTCTGGGGTGCCTGACAGGCGTCTATTGAGCGGGAGTGTCCGACCAGCGATAACCAGTCAGCCAAGGGGCCTGACCGACCGATCATCGCTTGCTAGGACAAGGCGAGTCCTTTCCTGGGTGCCTGACCGGTGTCTGTCGAGTGGGGGTTGCCGACCAGAGACGGCCAGTCAGTCAAAGGCCCTGACCGATCGGTCCTCTATCGCCAGGACGGCAAGTCCTTGGGTACCTGGCGTGCAGTCGGCCGGGCGAGCGTGGTCAACCGATGACCGACCAACGAAACAAGCCCTTGGGTACCTAATTAAATGAAAGTGTCATCTGGGCCACCTTTGGGTTGAATCGAATCTTGACCCTGCTTCCACGCTTACCTCAGACCCCCTACTCGAACAGGCGATCTTAACCGACCGGATCAATTTGATTTCTATTTATTAGGTTCAATTACTTTGATTAGCAAACAAAAATTAATTTTTTATAATTTCAATTTAATAAATTTCAGCAATTCGATTTTGGATTGATTCTTCAATCCTACTGAACCATTAAGGTCGATATTGTGTGTTCCTTTAATTAAAGTTATTATTATTATTATTATTATTATAAAAAGATACAATTCTCAAATTTGTGTATTTTTCACATCATTCTTAAATTTGTGTATTTTCATAATTCATTTATGATTTTTAAAAAAAATATAAATAAACATCAATTCGAACAAATACATTTATAATATTAAATTTACTAATCAATAAAAAAGCTTTTAAAAATAAATAATTAAATAAATTCAAATTAAGAATTCGAAATCATCTAAACCAATCAAACTCACTTCAAATCAAATTCAAAATATAAATAAATAAATAAATTGTTCTAAAAAGTTTGTTAGTAACAATTATCTAAAACAATCTAAAAAGTTAGTTTATTTTAAACTCAAATTAACTTATCTCACTCTCATTCCGACCACAACATCTCACCTACCTCCTCTGCCACCTGACTCTCCCAACTGTTAGGCAGCTACCTACACCTTTAATGACTTGTTGACGCTCCCAGCTGTTAGTCAGGCACCATATACCTTGAATGACCTTTCGGCACGCGTCCTCAACAAACCCCTCATGTGCAGGTGCACTGTGCTATTCAGAGTAACTTTGACTAATATCGGATCATATAGTATCAGTCATCAAATAAATCGAGAAGCGCTACTCGTAATAAATAATTTAAAAATCTACCTCCTAAAATTAACATTCAAATTAAAAAAAAAATTTATAAAATATATTATAATTAAGAATTAAACAACGAATATCTGAAATAATAATTAATTCTCTTTTTGCAGTATTATAATCCTGGGCAACAATTACAAGTAAGAATAACAAGAATAACTTTAACGAGTTGGATAATTAAAAGTATAAGTAACTTTCAACCTTGCAAAATTTAATTTCGATGAATAAATAATTAATATAATTTTATATAGTTTTTCTTATATTAATCTTAATAATAATTTGTTTACGAGGCAATACTTTGGCGGTAGAGAAAAGTACAAAGTAGCTCAGGCAATGAGAGGACACGAATCAACGATAAAAATAGGATTTTTACCGGCACGTCTTTGTTAATTACAACAATCTTCGATAAATTTCATATTTTCTGGGATATAGTTTAATTTAGAACGACAATTGAAAGTCATTAATAATATCTAAATGATAATTAAACGTCTATATAAAAAATATCATATTATTATGTCAAATTTTAAATTGTCTGCTCATTCATTTAACTCATTCGGTTTTATAAAAAAATTTCATATCGGTCATGGGATAAATTCAGAAAAGACGATGAATAGAACCACCCAAAGCATAGCAAAACTGTCATTGCTGTCGAGTGCTCTTTTGTTTTGTTTTCTATATATTTGCGGGTCCAGACGGAGTTGATCATCCGGAGGATTCCTAGCGATGGAGAAGCTGATCAAAGCGGCGACTTCGCTACCCAAGCTCCACGTCGAGGGCGAGGATTTCCCCTCCCTGGCCACGCCGCCCGGTTCCTCAAAGGTCTTCTTCCTAACCGGCGCCGGCGTGCGGGGACTGGAGATCGCCGGCACCTTCGTCACGTTCACCGCCATCGGGATCTACCTCGACAAGGAGGCGACGAAGGCGCTCGCCCCCCGGTGGACGGGAAGATCCGCCGACGAGCTCGCCGACTCCCTCGATTTTTTCCGGGACATCTTTACCGGCGCGTTCGACAAGTTCACGAGGATCACGATGCTGAAGCCGCTCACCGGGCAGCAGTACTCGGAGAAGGTGGCGGAGAACTGCCTCGCCCAGTGGCAAGCGGCCGGAACCCTAACCGACGCGGATGCTGCGGCCGTCGGCAAGTTCAAGGAGGTGTTCAAGCCCGAGATTTTCCCTCCCGGTTCTTCCATCCTCTTCACCCACGCTTCCTCCGGCTCTCTCTCTGTAAGTAAGCGCGAACCACTCTGTCTGATTCTCCCTTTCGTGCTCTTACGAGCGCGCACGCGGTGGTGGTTTAGATTGCGTTCGGCGAGGCGGAGCGCGCGGTGATCGAGAACAAGGCTCTGAGCGAGGCGATCTTGGAGTCGATCATTGGCGAGAACGGCGTGTCGCCGGCGGCGAAGAGGAGCCTGGCACTGCGGATTTCGGAAGTTCTCAAGGAACCTCTCGGACCCGAGGAGCCGAAGACCGTGAATTCTGTGTCTGTTGGAGTCGCAGTGGATCCCGTGAATTCTGTGTCTGTTGGAGTCGCAGTGGATACATAGCCGTCTGGCGAACGAACCCCGTGAATTCTCTCTGTTTGAGTCGCAGTGGATTTCTTGCCGTCTTGTGTGCTCGTTTCGTTGGAATAAGGGGGCAATATTATCACTAGCCCTTGTCGTCTGTAATCTTAAATTTACTCAATTTCCCGTTTGTTTTAGATGGCATGAAAATATTGAAATCAGATGGAATTAAATTTTAAAAAAAATGCTCAAGAAAACAAAAAAGAAGAAGAAGAAGAAGATTTCGTTCCTCATGTGATTCAGATATAGGTAGATATATCAGGTACATGTATACAGAAGATCCTCGAGTGATTCAGATACAGGTAGATAAATTAGTGACACCGACACAGTAGATCCTAGAAGGGAGGATATTTTGCGGTGGTCACTTGTCAGCCTTATGATTTGAACTCGCTATGCCTAGGGCATTTGAGAAGACAAGGATTTTGCTCAGACTACTGAAGAAAATTGTTTAACATCTTATGCGTGGACATCTCCAATAGGTGTTTTTAAAGAGATTTATGAAATAAAAAAATTCAAAGAAAAAAGATTTAACTATTAAAGAGGAAAGGTTTGAAAGTTTTTTGTTTAAAAATGGTAATGAAATTTCAAATCTATTTTTTAATAATATGGATAGTATAAATAATTAATGATGTAAATAATAATAATAATAATAATATAAGATCCACATGAAAATTATAAGGCTTAATGATACGCACAGTGAAAGTGAGTACCTCAGTGAAAATTTTGACCATCAATCGATGACATATCCGACGTCCGATCGCTGATCGGACACTACTGGTGGCCTCGGGCCGCTGTCCCGAACCAAACTATACCCTGGGGGGCATGGTGAACCCGTCGGGGATCGCCGCAATTGCAATCTCACATTATTAACCGTCGATTTCGACGGGTTCACTGTTGCCGACAATCTTGACGGGTTCACCGTCCTCCCATGGTATAGTTTGATTCGGAGCGGCGATCAGAGGCCGTCGGTAGTGTCCGATCGGCGATCGGACGTCAGACGTGCCACCGAGTGACGGTCAAAATTTTCACTGAGGCATTCACTTTCACTGTGCATATCATTTCTCTTTTTTTTATTGCGAAGAGAGTCATATATTTTTATGTTTTGCATATGTTGGTGACATATTGAAATTTTTGATATGTCATGGAGACATATTGAAGACTAAAAAACTTACATAGAACTTTGGAGTTAGACTTGGAATTGCATCGGTGTTGATCGAGGAAGATGTGGGAGACTCCTCAGAAAAAAAAAGGTCAGCGGTAGGATGAGCGGGGGTCAATGAGGTCTCCTCTTTGACAATCGACCGATCACTCTTCCCAGTGGACGATCGACCCACCACTCATTCCGATGGATGCCCGACCCGTCACTCTTCGTGACCGACCAACTACTCTTCCCAGCGAACTGCCGACCCACCACTCATTCCGATGGACGACCAACCTGCCACTCTTCGTAGCCGACCAACCACTCTTCCCAACGGACGACCGATCCACCATTCATTTCAACGGACGACCGACCTGCCGCTCTTCATGGCCGACCTGTTGAGGCAATCTGTGATCCGGAATGATCATGTGTTTTGATGTTTGGGCAAAGAGTTTAAGTTAGGCTTTCTCTTGTGTACTAATATGTGTATGTGAGTGTGCAGGTTGTACAGGTTTACACATATTGACTTGGCTGGATGACTTCGGTATGGTGAAGGGTTGCATGGAGACAAGCTGGAGGCTTGTGTGCACCCGAGGGACCTGATATAGCAGGGATGATGAGCCGAGGGGCGCGAACTTTGAGGCGTACGTGAAGGATGGCATGGAGACAAGCTGGAGGCTTGTGTGCATCCGAGGGACGAGGGTCGAAGATGAAGAGGGCGCGAAGGCAATAGTCAAGGCTGCTGGTGAAGAGTCAGCTGAGACAAGGGACAAGAGCCGAGGGAGGAGGACTCCAAGGGCAAGCCGGGAAGTGGACTTCAAAGGGCACACGTGAAGGGTGACATGAAGGCAAGTCGAGGACTTGCATGCGCATCCGAGGGACGACAACCGGTGGAAGAGGACTTCAAGGGGCAAGCCAAATGAGTGGACCTGAAGGCACGCATGGAGGAGGGTCAAGAGAGTGAGTAGGAGTGTTGTTATAAGCTGGGCAGTCGACTGGGGGTTGTCCAGTCGACTGCCAAAACTCACAGTAGGTTCTGGACCCTGGACCAGTCGACTGTCATTTTGGCAGTCGACTGGTAAGTCACCAGAATTCGAACGTTGGGATGTCAATGGTCGAATCTGAGTGGTGGCAGTCGACTGCCCTGGGACCAGTCGACTGCCAGCGGGTTTTCCAGCCCGAGTTCTATTTAAAGAGAACTCGGTTAGGGCTGGTTTTCTTGACGAATCTGCTTGGTTAAAGGCAAGTAGTAGTCTTTGTGCCAGAGTGTCCGGTTTGTGGCGAGGTTTCTCCACCCACAAGGAGCGACGAGGGCTAGCCGGAGGTTATCCGGGGAGTGATCCACCGACGAATTCTTGGATTAGTCACCCGTCCGGGGTGGATACCAAGTAAATCAGTTGTTAGCGTTTGTTTATTGTTGTTAGTTTTATTTTGTTTGTATTTTCCGCTGTGCAACTAACAACGTAGGTGAAAAGAACCGAAGAAACGCTATTCACCCCCCTCTAGCGTACCAGAATCGATCCTGCAGTTGGTATCAGAGCGAAGGACCGCTCTTGATCGGACTAACCGCCGAGGGAGCACTCGCTAGAGGAAGAAGAACATGGAAGATAAGTTGGGGGAAGACATCAACACACCCCCATCCTACAATCATGAAGAATTCGGGCATTGGAAGGCAAGGATGGAAAATTGGCTAGGGATGGATTGGGAGTGTAGAATGGTCATTGAAGATCCCTTTGAATTTCCGAGAGACAAGCACGGGAAGAGGCTTCGTCCCAGATATTGGACAGATAAACAACGAGAGCAATCTAGGGCAAACGACAAGGTAATAAATATTTTGATTGATATTTTGCCTAAAAATGTGTTGAGTTGTGTAGGAGAATATACAAGTGCTTACGAGTTATGGAGCAAACTAGAAGAACTCCATAAAACCCTACACGAGATCAATTAGTGGAAGAGGCCGAGGAGGTAAACTCAATAGCCCAAGAAGAGGAGAAAAAGGAAGAAGAATCATCTACCTCCTCAAGTGAAATGGAAGAAGAAAGTGAGAGGTCCTCCACCTCATCTAGAGAAGAAGAAGAAGAAGTATCAATTTCAAGAATTGAGGGGGAGGAGAGATCCATTTCCATACCGGAGCAAGAAAAAGCTCTAACCTCGACCAAAGCCAAGATCAAGGACCATATCACATGCTTTGGATACAACGAAACGGGGAACTACAAGGACAAGTGCCCGAAAGGTAAGAAGGAGATACTCTCTAAATCCGGGTACATTCAATTTAAATCTAACATGAATTGTAGGAATGGAGAAGCCCAAGAAAAGAAAAAGAAGATTCGATGCTTCACATGTGGAGAGCTAGGGCACTACCACACCAAGTTCCCTAGAAAAGGTGAACTAAAGAAAATGGAGCACTTGAGGAGATGGGAGAAAGAAGAAAGGAAGAAGAGAAGAAGCCACATCAAGGAGGAACTCCAAAGGTAAGGAAGGTAACTCCTAACCTTAAGCCAAAATGTAATTCTAATTCAAGTTCCTCCATGCATGATAAAAATAGAATTAATTATACATCCATGCATACTAGGATTAATGAAAATTGCTTAATGGTGCACAATTTCGGATTTAAATATAATGATAGGACTAGGGTTAACAAGGTAGATCATAACCCTAGGAAAAGCATGCATCATGATCAACCTAGGACCTTTGTACCTAAGGAACAAGGCACTAAGCCCAAGAAGGGAAGGAATGTGCCTAGAAAGGAGGGTAGGTCTAGGAATGTCCAAAGTGGACATATGGATTCTAGGTTTAGGAACCTAGAAAGGGAAAATCAAGCTTTAAGGGAAAAGCTTGATAGGTTAGAGAAAACCCTAGAGAGATTCACTATTGGATCTAAGGGTTTAGATATGGTGTTGGGTGGGTTAAACCGCACCAATGATAGATCGGGGTTGGGATACCGGTCTAAGAACTCCCATGCCAAGGAAAGAAATATGCTAGGGTAGCATATGATTATGGCAAGAAGGGGGAGTCCAAAAATGGCAAGGGGATGTCATTTAAAGGGAAAAAGAAGGACTTAACCAAAGACAAGGTGTCTAAGGTTAAGAGTGTCAAGTTTGTAGGCCAAGAGTCACCGGTGGAACACCGATGTGGCCTAGTGATGGTTGAGTCACCTAGGGAGGTGGCTAGGGCTAAGAGCTCAAGGGGAGCTCTAGAGCCTTTGGGATATATGGTGAATGGACCTTGGAGGGTTGCTCCTAGAGGTCTAGATGGACCATGGAGTGTGCCAAAAGAATTGGAGACGGACTTGAGTCTCAATTCTTGGGTTTTGGCACGGTGTTTTTGAGTTTCATGCATGGAAATATGACATTGGGGTCATATAGCATGAAATTGTTTTTGGTGTGTAATTGCCATTAAATCAATGCTAGGGATGCATTGTGGGTTGGCATGGGCAGAGACATCAAGGGGAAACCAAAACTAGGACTTTTGGTTAAGGTTTGAGTGAACTTTTTGCTAGTTTTGGTTTTATGTCAAACTTGGAATGGTGATAGATACATTTTGGAATGTATTTTTCCAAGTAGATATGGGTACCACAAATCTCTCCACAAAATTTGAGAATTTTTGGAGATTTGTGAATTTTGGCGCATTTCTGAATTTCGTCAGAAAGGCTGAAATTTGATTTTCAGAGTATCAGTCGACTGCCCAGGGGCAGTCGACTGGTAAGGCTGAATTTTGTATCAACAGCTGGTATGTGTCCAAATGATGCAAAACAAGTGTATGGGGGGCTAGTACACATTGTTTATGGTCATTAGGGATTAAAAGAACCATAATTGGGATATTGTTGGGTTCTTTTTGATGTTAGGCAAAGGGGGAGAAGTGTTGGGTTTAATTTGGGAAACCAAACTACCTTTGCAAGAAACCCTAGGTTTAGGGGAGCTAGATTAAGGGGGAGCATGGTTGCTCCATTCTTGGCGTAAGGGAATCTTGGAGAGGTTCTTAAAAAGTCTTTGTAAGTTCAATGGAGGGAGAGCTTTGGAGAAGCTTTAAAAAGCCCATTTTGGTGAAAATTCCTAACTTGGAGGGTTAGGTGTGGGGAGCCTTGGGATAGGTTTTAAAAAGCCCATTTCGAAAATTCCTAACCTAGAGAGTTAGGTGTAGGATGCCTTGGAATAGGATCCATGTATGCATTGCATATGCATTAATTTAGCATTATTCTTGCTATCTATTACTCTTTGTTTTCCCTAACTTAAACGTATTGGCAAACATCAAAAAGGGGGAGATTGTTGAGGCAATCTATGATCCGGAGTATCATGTGTTTTGATGTTTGGGCAAAGGGTTTAAGTTAAGCTTTCTCTTGTGTACTAATATGTGTATGTGAGTGTGCAAGTTTACACATAGTGACTTGGCTGGATGACTTCTGTATGGTGAAGGGTTGCATGGAGACAAGCTGGAGGCTTGTGTGCACCCGTCGGACCTGATATAGCAGGGATGATGAGCCGAGGGGTGCGGACTTCGAGGCGTACGTGAAGGATCGCATGGAGACAAGCTGGAGGTTGTGTGCATCCGAGGGACGAGGGCCGAAGATGAAGAGGGCGCGAAGGCAATAGTCAAGCTGCTGGTGAAGAGTCAGCTGAGGCAAGGGACAAGAGCCGAGGGAGGAGGACTCCAAGGGCAAGCCGGGAAGTGGACTTCAAAGGGCACACGTGAAGGGTGGCATGGAGGCAAGTCGAGGACTGCATGCGCATCCGAGGGACGACAGCCGGTGGAAGAGGACTTCAAGGGGCAAGCCAAAGGAGTGGACTGAAGGCACGCATAGAGGAGGGTCAAGAGAGTGAGTAGGAGTGCTGTTGTAAGCTGGGCAGTCGACTGGGGGTTGTCCAGTCGACTGCCAAAACTCACAGTAGGTTCTGGACCCTGGACCAATCGACTGCCATTTTGGCAGTCGACTGGTAAGTCACCAGAATTCGAACGTTGGGATGTCAACGGTCGAATCTGAGTGGTGGCAGTCGACTCCCTGGGACCAGTCGACTGCCAGCGGGTTTTCCAGCCCGAGTTCTATTTAAAGAGACTCGGTTAGGGCTGGTTTTCTTGACGAATCTTGTCTTGGTTAAAGGCAAGATAGTAGTCTTTGTGCTCAGAGGTCTTCTGGTGTTGTGGCGAGGTTTCTCCACCCACAAGGAGCGACGAGGGCTAGCCGGAGGTTATCCGGGGATGATCCACCGACGGATTCTTGGATTAGTCACCCGTCCGGGATAGATACCAAGTAAATCAAGTTGTTAGCGTTTGTTTATTGTTGTTAGTTTTATTTTGTTTGTATTTCCGCTGTGCAAACTAACAACGTAGGTGAAAAGAATCAAAGAAACGCTATTCACCCCCCTTCTAGCGTACCGAA